>VWZP01009271.1:674415-766562 GCA_013396995.1 Dicaeum eximium
GGAGAGGAGAGGAGAGGAGATTCTGGAGTGTCATGTTTCAGAGGAAAAGTGCTTTCCCACATGGGTTGTCTCCCTTACAGGTATGCATATGGCATTACCAAGAGTATTACCACAAAATGCATTTGAGAAAGTGAAGCTGGCTTCCTTTTCTGTCGAGTACTGCTGCTAAAAATCTCAGGTTTCTAAGCGGAAGAGGGCTGTGGCTCTGTTTTGGTAAGGGAGAAGGGAGAGGAAGAGACTGGGATAGAGTCCCAGTCTCTTTTATTTTTAAAGTGTGAAAATAAAGGATGCAATTACCTCATGGGAGTGAATTCAGAGCCAAAAAATGATCTGCAAACTATTTTGAGAATGGAATGAGGTGTAGCCAAAGTTGCATGGCTCTCCATGCAAAGTTTCAGTATCATTCCCCTTTGTAATTCTTCAGTTTAATTTCCTGTGAAAACAGTAAAGAATGTGGGTATTAACACCTTCCAGACCAAACAAGGTGGCAGACCTGTCAGACTAAGCCCAGGAGTGTCACAAAGATGATCAGATGGCTGGAACACCTCTGCTGTGAAGCCAGGCTGAGAGAGTTCGAGCTCTTCAGACTGGAGAAGGCTCTGGGGAGACGACACAGCAGCCTTCTAGTACCTAAAGGGAGCTTACATAAAAGCTGGAGATGGACTTTTTACAAGGGCAAGTATTGATACAAGGGATATTGAAGTGAGAGAGAGTAGGTTTAGGTTAGATATATGGGAAAAAATCTTTACCAAGGTGTTGAGGCATTGGAAAAGTTTCCCAGAGAGGCTGTGGGTGTCCCATCCCTGGAAGTGTTAAAGGCCAGGTTTGATGGGGCTTTGAGCTACCTGATCTAGTGGAAGGCATGATTCTACAATGCTGTTAATACCTTAGTGCTCTCTTCTACCCACATTAGGCCAGAGGAGTAGAGCTACCACAAGAGTTGGATCATCTATTTTAACAACTTTCTATTAAATAACACATTTGAAAAAAGCATAGCCACACACATATTCCCCCCAAAAGTGAATAGTTTCCTTGATGTAATGTTAAGGGGATTGGAATGAAAAAGTTTCATATTGTCACTTTCATCTTGCCTCTGTGCACAATGGCCAGAAAGACTAGTGGTGGAGTGGTTCATCTTTGGGAAGAATGCATAGCCTGTTACATGAAATTTATTTAGTAAAGGACACTAGACCAAAGGAAAAAACAGTGCCATAAAGTAAATAAATCCCAATTTTCATGAGGTACTCTGGCTGCATTCCTATACTTGAATTTTAAAAGTTTAGGCCTAGGATTGGCATCCCTTGGAGAAAAAAGAAATCTATGTGCATATATTCCAAAGATGAGTATTCACAGCTAATTTAATAAATATCTTCCCCCAGTAATAGAAATATAGTGATGTTCAGAAAATAATTCCCTGAAGAGCCACAGAGCTCATACAGGTAAGTTAGGCTGGTTACTGCAGCTGGTGGCACCAAGGGGACCACACAGTTATCACCTGTGCTGTCTGCCTCTTACCTCCTGTCCTGAAGAGCTGTTTTACACTCCCAAGGGCTGTCTAGAGTCCAGAGAAAGTTTCAAACTGTCCTTCAGATCCACAGCATGACTCTGCTGGATCTACCAGCAAACCCCCAAATCACCACACAAATCATACACATCAAAGGTCCTTTGTCAAACACATTCTTTTCCTTCATACTTCCAAATAAAAAAAAAAAAAATTTGGAAAGAAACTGTTTCAAGTAGAATGCGAACAGATCACTATAAAAAATTTTTTTTAAATTCAAGTTGACTCCCCATTGTGGCTAAGCCCAGGTCCTATGCATGGTTATGAACTGTATGTGAACCAACCTGTGTCTCATGCCCACATTTGTGTGAGCCCAGCTCCTCTGAGATACACTTTCACAGTGCACCATAGGACAGCTGGGCAATGGGGCAGAGGTCTTCACCTTCCTGGGGTAAATTCACGTTCATTCAACTCTTAAATCCCAGGAACCCTGAGCAAAATGTGATTTGCCTTTCTCTGTTCAAGCAACACAGAAATTCAAACACAAGGTACATCAATTCAGTTGTTAATTATAAAAAGACTACAAACATGAGTAATTTTGACACATGATTTCTTCTAAAGATATAATCTGCCCTCAGTAGCCCTTGCTGTAAATAAGACAGCCTAACTCAGATCCTTGGAAGCCCAGTCCCACTCCTGAGAAGGACACGGGAATTGCTCACAGTTGTGTCGGTGGGAGTCTGGGGTGTCATCTTCACATGCAGAGAACAATAAAGACAAGTAGAATCTGATTAACATTCCAGATCACTAACTGGAAAATACCTTCTGCTTTACTACCAGTGTTTTCTAAAAAAAGCAATAATGCAAAACCAAAAAATTGTTTTCCTTGCATAAAGCATTAATTTTTCTAACATTTTATAATTTTCTTATTATTTCTGTCACCTTTGATATGTTTCCACCTTCAAACATTCATTAAATATGAACATTATAGAACATACAGGATAACCAAAGAGCTTCTTGTTCTTCCAGTTGAGGGATATTTAGTGATGTGATAAATCAGTTTAAGCAAGATATCAAACATCAAGCAGACTGTGAGAAAGAAAAGGACAAACTATTATACAAGTCATATACATATTAATTTTGTAACTTCCAGTTACCTGCTGAAAGACAACTTCTTATATTACCATTCAAAATCCATTAATTAAAAGTCGCCCACCTAAGAACAATGCCTTGAGGGAAAAAAAAAATCTGAATTTAGCCCATAGCCACCTATTTGTTTAAAAGGCTGAATGGCTGCAGAGGAGAAGCCCACCCAGCATCCAGTCACACGCATGTGGTGAATGGCTCTAAAGCCACTTTCGGGTGAGCAAACAAACCGTGTAATTCTATCGAGTGCTGATTCAAAAGTAAATGCTGAGCAGACTCGGTGGACTCCGTCTGGCTGTGGAGGGTGTCTGGTTTCTAGCACCAGGGAGAATTAACAGGTTTGTAGTCATTTCCATGCTAGTCTGTAGAAAAAACTATAGAAGTCTATGGAAGGTATTCATTAAGATTGAAAATGGAGGAAAACAGCTTCTCTTGGATGAATGAAAATATGTTGTTTAGCTGGCTGGTGAGCCTTGCTCATAAGTTCTCAGTTGAATCAGTCTTCAGATTTGACGTCAGGAGAATATTCCCCCAAGTTCCAGGACTGGCTGTCCTTGCTGGGACGCTCTTCATTCTCTATGGCATAATCTAGGAGGTTTTTTAACTTGTCCCAGGCCATCACAGGATTCTGGGATTTCATGAGGGTCTTGGTCTCACCTGCTCTCTACCTGAGACACACTTTTTTGTGAAGCTTCATCATTTCCTAAAGGACTGGGTCTGCAGTGAGATGCTGAAAGTGGCAACAGAATCAAAGCATCCATTCATGCCTCAGGCTGGGTCTCAGATTTCAAACACAGGAGATGAGAATTCAGTTTTACTCTTGTTTGTGTTATACTTCATTAGTCTCCACGACTTCAGTCTCCATGCTGGTCTCCTTGTATCTACAAGTTTTATTGCATGTGTATATTCATGCATGCATATAGAATCAGGCAGAATGAAAAATAAGCACACAGTTAATGTGACTAAAGAGTGCTGGAAGAAGGTCTAAACAAATGCCAACACTTCATCAAGCGAAGCAGGACTAGGAGAAAATCCAGAGAAACCATTTGTTTGCCCGGTTAAGCTGTATTGTTATGCTCCGTCCTTCTTTAGTACACCCCCACCTTTTGTACTAATCTTCCCTACATCTGCTGCCAGCCAGGCCAAGCTCAAACAGCAGTGTCAATTCCAGGGTCAGAGAGGTCAATGGTGACACCCGATTTAAGTGTTATTCACTCTGATGCTGTGACAAGACAGATACAGCGTGGCCTGACTAAAGTGATGTATGTTAAATTTGTTGCAAATTACTGGCATGATGGATCTATTGATGACCCATTCCAGCTGTCAGGATGTCTCTATCAGTCTCTCAGTTACGCTTTCTCCTGCTGCTCAGCCCCATCCCCCTCTGACTGCTCCCATCAAGCACAGGGTTGCTTCATAGTCCCTGAGAAACTCAGGGTGCAGAGCACAGGGAAACAAAGCACCAGCATCTGCTTGAACCTGAGGAGCATTGAAAGTCAACTCATGAGGGATAAAAGTTTGGTGATTTATAGACTTGAGTCATTGTGCAAGTTTGCATCATCTTATGACCTATTGAAAAACATTTGTTAATAATAGGTTTTCAAGTTAGTTCCTGTTTTTATGCAAAGCATTGAAAACAAAATAATTTCAGCTGTTGCTTGAAGTATCTCACTCATATGAGAAATTTTCTGAAAGGAAACAAGTCCTCCTTTTAATTTTTGCTCTCAAGTAGCGCAGAGAGATAACTGACCCAAATTCTCTACAGAAGAAAGTGGAAGAGCAGGGAAAAGGCAGAGAGAGACTACTCAGAATGTTCCCTTCCTACTGCTCCCTTACCTTCACAGAGAAGCAATATCCAGCATCCCTGCAAGTGGCACTGTAGCCATGGGAGGGAAGGACAGGAGCCATTTTAGAGCAGGTTCCTTGAGGAATCACAGCTTTCCAGCTGCCCAGGGTGGCTGAGACTCTCCAGTTTGTGCCCTGTGGGAAACAAGGTGTGTGTGGGAAGCCAGGTCTGACTCTTGTCTTTGCAATGGTGGAGCCTGAGACAGGCATGGCAGCTTGATCTAGTGAAATGGAGTGAAACTGATGGAAACCAAATTGTCTCAAGTATAATTGATCATTTCTACTTTCAAACCAATGTCTGTCCTAGAAGTGCTTGCTCCTGGGCAGGTGCAGTAATTACAGAAGTACAGCCCTTCCATACATTTTAGCCCAGATAGGTAAAGCCTTAGTTGTGATGATAAACAATATCCCATTTCATAATTACATTGAAGGAGCATCTTATGCAAATTTCTTCTGTTTAAACACTTTTTTGCATTAGCTCCACTGTAGCTCTGAGGCGTGCTAAATTTTTGTTCTTTTTTCTAATTATCGTTGGTATCTACTGCTTCTGCACATTTTGTTCTTTCATTCTGACCCACAGATTGTCATTCTTTGGTTTAGTGTTGCAGAACAATTTTTAATAACAGGAAATTTCCTCACATGTGAAGTAAGAGCACAACTTAGTTGCAGTCCTTGAATTTTGAACAATTTGCATTGGCAAGGGATTGCCCAGCTGGTTCTGCTCTCCTATTTACTCTTGGGTAATATTAAAAGTCACCCAGCAAACAGGGACATTAGTTGTTGCAATGTAATGTAATATAACTTCAAGTAATGTTGAAATGCAGTGCCCAAATTGGAGAAAATCAGGATAGTTAGTGCACAAGAGAGCATTTGCAAACCTGAAGATGTGCTCAGAACACACAACTTGTAAAGGACCATTACTGAACAGGGGGAGTGGAGACAACTGCCTTATTGCATTCAGTTGAACTTGTCATTGGAAAACCAATATGGCTATTAGAGTTCCACTTCCACTGGCATCTTCAGACTCTTTCATTATGACACATATCTGAACTCTTCCATTTTAGTTTGAATAATCAAAACCATAAAGAACAGAGGAATAGCAAAGAAACATGGGTCACTTTATTCTAGAATTGGAATAATGTCAGCCAAGGTTGTGGTTCCTTTGTTCATTTTAATCCCTTGTGGCTGCTCATTCATGGCAGAGATGAAACACTGACAATTAGGAAAGACTCTTGAAAAAATTGTGGGCCCTTCAGCAATTCAAAAATGTTGATAGAAGTAAAAAGAATTTTGCCTAGCTACATGTGGATTGAATTCAACTGCAAAATAGTACAGAATCTGTACTTAAGTGTTACACTAGAAGCTTGGAATGAGCTTTAACACATCTTACAGGATTATAAATCATTAGGTATGATGTCTAGATCTACCTTTCCTTCATCACAAATAGTCACAAAACAGTAACCTAGGTAGTCCAGAGACTGAACAAGAGAGCTCATCCTATCTATAACTCCAGAAGTCATTGGGTGATGCTGAGAAAACAGAGACAAGAAAGGTACAAATAGAGTTAAGAATCAGGCTTTCAAATCAGAGTACTCATAGTAATTTATCTGAACTGCACCTCATCTGGAAAATAGACAACATGAGAGCCATGGCACTCCTCAACTAGACTACAGCAAAATGCTGTAACAGCATGCAGTAGTTAAGAAACACTGGCTGAGAAAGGATCATAGAATCATAGAAAGGCTTGGATTGGAAGGGACCTTAAAGATCATCTAAGTCAAACTCCCTTGTCATGAGCAGGGAAGCCACATTAGATCAGGTTGCTCAGGGTCCCATCCAGCCTGGCCTTGAAGACTTCCAGGGATGGGGCACCCACAACTTCTCTGGGCAGCCTGTTCCTGTGCCTCACTTACTTTTAAGAATCTTTTTCTAATATCTAATCCAAATCTCTCTTCCTTCAGTTTAAAGGTTTTCCCCCTTGTCCACATCTTATCAGCAGGATTGTCAGCATTAGCTGGTATGTCCCTGTGCTCAGCTTCTTCCAAGAGGCTTAATTAAATTATCTCTTAAATTAAAGAATTTCTCCTTATCTCTAAGTTTCTTGGTGGCGCTGGCCAAGATTAAAATGTAACTTTATGTTGTCAGATAAGGGGGCTGTCTGCACCACTCATTACTACTTTTTAGCACATTCTTAGCAGCCATCCCAACTCCAAGGAATAATGTGAGATCTAATTACCATAGCAAAACTCATCACCTTCCATTCCAAGGGCAAGGCATGTTTTTACGGCATCATCCCTACTAAAATAAGCAGAACACTTCTCTGCATGCACTTTTTAAAAGCCTTTGAATATATCTCCCAAAGGCAGCTCTCCTTTAGGGAAGACGTTTTTGACACAGAATAGATGATCACCACGTTGACTCATGCTATGCTTCAAATATTAAAATTCTTTAGTGAAGCTGGATAAATATATGTAAACTAATTAATTGCTGTAAAAGTTGGAAACCCTGTTTGGAGAACTAATGAACCTGGTATAGAAAACAAAAATGCCTAATGTGAAAGTAGAGTCTTTTCTCCTTACGTGTAGATCCATTTCCAGTCTAAGTGATAGAAACACTCAGGTTTGCTCTCTCTTGGTTGGAAAATGCATTCAATGTTTAGGTACACATGCACAGAACATCCAGTATGCATTCTCATGATTGGGTGAGTGATTTGGAATTTAGTTTCAAATTAAATTTGCAAAGGCAAAAATTGGATCAGAAATCCTACTTCCTGGGAAGGTTCTGGCCACTACGCAATTGCTTTGAAATGCTGTATTTCAAAAGTATGAACTATCATCACATTTTAAGAGTAAATCTTGTGTCAAATTTCTCAAGGGAGTTAAATGACTGAGAACATCCCTTTCCTTTGCTTTGGTGATGCTTAGAACCTAAATGCTCACTGGTGCTGAGATCCACAGACAGATTTATAACCGACAAGGCACAGGGAAGTTCATGGTCAAAGACCACAGTGTGTCTGATACAGAAGCACTGGCAGTCTTACAGCAAAAATAGGGAGAAGGTGTTGAGGATAGCCATTTTGAAAGTAAATATGTACAATTAGTTTGAATCCCTTTGAATGTAACCCTCATTTTCTGAAAACTAGTAAGATCAAAGTCTAAAGTGATATGACTTCAGACACCAAGTACACTTTTAATTCCAGGCAAAACTGCAGTCATCCCCATGGGTTTGGCATTTACTTTCTTTTCTTTCTTTCATTCTTGTTTTCTTTCAGTCATTCACTCTTTCAGTCATCCATACTTTAGCTCTTTCTTTTTCTTCCTTATTATTTTTCTCTCTGTTTCTTCCTATTTTTGCCTTTCCTTCCTCTTCTCTTCTCTTCTCTTCTCTTCTCTTCTCTTCTCTTCTCTTCTCTTCTCTTCTCTTCTCTTCTCTTCTCTTCTCTTCTCTTCTCTTCTCTTCTCTTCTCTTCTCTTCTCTTCTCTTCTCTTCTCTTCTCTTCTCAAGAAAAAAGGTGACTAAGCTTTTCATCCCTAAACAGGAAATACACAAACATCTGTGGGAGTGTGATGTAATAATACAAATCTTCTAATTTGTCTTGCAATGGACAGACCCTTAAATGAGTACACTTGCAGGCAGTGAAAAAAAATTCTGGAGTGAAAAAAACACAGACTTGTATGACATCATACCTTAGTGCTTGCTATTCAGAGAGGAAGGAAAAGCTATTTTCTTTCTAGATGCTATAACTTGACATAAAAATTATGTATGGATATTTTATTGTAATACTAAGTTTTTTATTACGTTAATACATTTTTCATTGTATTGGACAAATCTATGTCTCTACTATAGTCCAGAAGGCATCCAAATATGAAAGCAAATCCTGGCTAAAATGATCCAAATTCCTTTAAGCTTATCATAGCAGTGATATTTCTGTCATGTTAACACCCTTTAATATTACATTGGTGAAAACCCATAAAAATGTGATAAGAAAATTACATATGCAGTATGCACATTGTTAATAAGATTAATCAAATTACTAGTTTGAGAAATAATTTTTTCAGCTAAAAAATGAGTAAAATTCACAAGGTAACCTCTAACTACCTCTTGCAGTTCTGGTACTCATCATCTCCTGCACAAGACTACCTGCAGATAAACTCATGAGACCAAATAACACAGCTACAGGAGACTGAAGTACTGAAGGGATGCAAAAGTGCTGACAACAAATGTCATGTGCCATCAGTAGTTCCAGGGAATTCGTCATTCTTCATTGCTATGCTTTCAGCATAGCATTTCTTCCAAGTTGTATGACCACATCTTGAGAGCTCCAGGTTAGCCCTATTGACCACATCTATGTATCTCTGACCATTAAGTACTGTCTCTTGATGGCTGTGCACTGAGGAATGCCCTCAGTGTTCAGAGAACCAGGTATGTTCCCACGACTACAGAGCAAGGCTGCATAAATAACATCTTTAAACTATTGCGATTAAACCTTTCAAAAGTCTTTCCAAGCAGCGATGTAATGATGATCAGATTAAAATCCATCATGTAATAATAATACGTAATGAATAATATATCTTGATTACAGCTCATCTCAGGCCAATTATCACTAAAACAGATATGAACAAAACAAGCCAGATGGTCTGGTAAAGAATGTCCATAAATATCCCAGCCACACACCCTCTAGCATAAAGAGCCAAGATCTGCTTCCACTATTCTCAGCAGGGACCACCTTTCTCCAAAAATAATCTCTAAGCAGTTTGTTGAAACCAAAGTCCTTATTTGAAGGATAAAGTACAATATAAAAGGGGTTTGTAGGAAATAAAGTTGGAATCATACAGAAATACTAATGCAGGTAAGTCCTGTTGCAGAGCCTCTCAGATATGAAGTCTGCACCATGTCCCCTCTTTGTGACTCTGACGCTAAGCCTCCAAGATAAAATAAACTTCCTACAAAATGGCTCAGTAACAAACAAAAAATGATTGTGTATGGAACCACTCAAACTATAACAAGACTAATACAATGTGCAGTGCTTTAAATTGCTGATAAGTTTGGAATCTTTTTTCTTTGTCTTTCCTTGGGGCTGCTCCATGTGCTGTAACTTCTCTATGCATGGAGAGTATAGTTAGTATTTTCATTTGCTGCCTAAGTAGCAAATTACCCTGTAAACAGCCCACAAGAGCTGGTCTGTAATTGAATTGTAACTGTTGACTTTAGACATTTGGTATATTTGCTGCAAGAAGTAAATTTTCAAAACTTCATCTTGATGCAGTCAGACAAAATGAAAGGTAATATTCTTTATCTGCCACAGATTGCTGCAGATGAACTGCTTTCATATGAGCTTAAATAAGATTTAGTGTATTCCATCCTTCAGCTGGCCACAATTGAAAGTGATCAGGATCAATATAGCTGCCCCTGAATGCAGCCCAGTATTGTGCATTACAATAGAGGAAATGGCTGTATTCAAAATTTTCCTGTGTCAAATTAATTTCCATGTTATCTCCAAATTCAATTAGATGGGAACCCCGTGTAACTAAAAAAGTGTCCGACATCCCTTAGTGACAAATTACGGTGCTTAGTGTGCATATCAAGGTGAAGTGTTGAGCCTTGCTAATCTTCTCACTAATTCTCAATTACCGTAAAATGAAGCCATAAATCACACAGACAGGGGATCGATGGAAATGTTGTTTTCAGGGTGATTGGCAGCCTCCCCAAAGGTTTTCTGTAAGTTGGTTTAAGGTTACCATTCTCTAAGGGGAGGGATGAGGTAGTCTTGCTCAATCTCTATGATATAGGCCCACAGGCCTTTTGGGGATAGTGGGGAGGGACAGCACCAATTTCAGCCCATCAGACATCCAATTTTTCTCCTTTTCATACCTGCTGTAGTAAATGAGAAACAAATTAAATTTCACTCCACTATCTCCACAGAAACCATTTAAATTTTTCATGGAAACTAAATTGTCCCTAGACAAATAGCCCCCTGATTCTATGAAAATATACTGGAGCGCTGGGGACAGAAATAAATTTGTGTCACTCTGGATATGCCATTCTCTGTAATGTCATTCACGGCCAGCCAATAAATGAGTCCCTCCCGGAACACAATGGTAAAGCCTTGTGCTCTGGTGGATTTGCATTGTTCCCCCACTCTGGAGCGGTCTAATATTCTTCCTGTTATTAATTTGCAGCCTAGGTTTTACATTCATGAGGCCAAGATTGAAATGTAAATGAGGCACAAAATAAGTAGTCAGCAGTAGCCCTGGCCGAGCAGCCTGTGTCATAGACTCATGGACTTACATGAAAATAGTTATCACTCAGAGAGATTAGCAGCTCAGAACATCAATCACTGCTGCAAGGAAACAATGAATAAAATCGCCCTGACACGAGGAAGGAAATTACCAAAGCTTTAAAGTGGAAAGGGAATATGTAATACTGCTACCTGTTGTTGAAGCACTAAGGCTGTAATAAAAGAAGCTGGGCTGCTTCTCTCTCTCTCTCTCTATCTCTCCCCCTCCCCTGTTCCTGTTGATAGCTGATATTTAAATTGTGCCATTTTTCTCATCTCAATTTATCTATTAAATGAGCTGCAGTTTCTTGGCCAGAGGTATACGATACTTCACATCGCACTCAAATGAAACCCACAGTTTTGAGTCTGAACCTGCTTTAAAATGATGACACCCTATATATCACCCAATCTCTTGGCAAACAAATAGATATATAAGGCCTGAGTCCTCAGGTTTCATCCTCAGAGGATGTCAGACTTCAAGCTAGCAGACAAAAGTGGCTGTAGTTAACCATTGTGCTCTCCTAATTTTCAGATGATGCAAAAGTGCTGCAAGACAATGCAAGCAGAAAAGTCTCAGGCCAGCTCTTCCTCAACAACCTCAGAACAACTCTAAGAAGCTCTCCCAAGACCTATCAATAACCAGAACTTGGAAAAGATTCAGCTAATTTTCCTTTACATCAGCAACTTTGATCACCCTCATCAGAAGGGGAAGCATCGCATTACCTGTTGGACGTTTTTCCTTGAGTGTTTTCTGTATTCATTAAATTCAAAACACTATCCCATCTACCAGAATTAGTTTTGCCTTCCTCTGAGGAAATGTGCCTGATTAGCACACCTGAACAGCAAGAACATTTTCTTATCATGTTTGTTTTTTAGACAACAGAAATATAGCCACATTTTACTAAAAGAATGCTAATTTTCGGTCTAAATTTTCATTCACCAAAGTTTAGACTTTCAGCCACAAAAATAGCTTTAAAATGTGTCCTAGGAAGATGACTTCAAAGAAAATTCCAAAATAAACTCTAGTCCTTCCTATTTTTGAGGTAGCTTGTAAATGTGGTTGCTCACAAGACTGCAGTGGGTGGAAGCATCTGTCTGACTTGTTTTTCCAAGGATACTGGACTCCTTCTCATGGGTCTACCTTCAAAAACTCTGTTTGTGGGGAGAATTATTAAGCAAGTAATGGTTCAGTCTGGGTATGCTTTCTGTTGTCTTACAACTCTTAAGACTGTTTAAAAATATATAAAGTTTTAAACAGGTAAAAATATAATGCCCCCCTCTTAAAGCAACTTGATTTGAGGTTTAAGAAAAATTATTTAAAACTTATATCCTTAGATACCACATTCCATCTAATACCTTTCATTTAAGATGCAAATGCTTTTCATGCAAAAATACCAAAAGATTCTGAAAAGCTTTACATTTTGATAGCCGTTTTAAAAAAGGCAAATCCAGTCTTAAAAAATTGGTGTAAGAAACTGGCAATGATAGTAAGATTGGAAACTAAATCTCCATTTTCTGTGCAAACAGTAGATCATGCTGCCTTCAGAAACCAGCTTTCCATTCCATTCCTTATCAGGAGGAAGGAAAAACTTATATATGTAAGATATTGAAATAACCTAGGAAAAAAATTCTGTGTTGGGTGAACAATATCATGAATATTTCTTATTATATGGACAATGGGCCTTTTGGTTAAATAATCCCTGGAGAATCAGAACTGAGCTGAACAAAGTACTAGCATATCAGAGCTATTGCATATCAGAGAAAGCAACACTATCTCAAAAAGCTACATTTTTTCCAATAGAGATACTACCATTTTCATTGAATGTTCATTTTTAAAAGCTCAATACAGCCGTGTAATACAGGGCAAGTTTTGAACAATAATGTGTGGTAATGTGTTCAGTAACTATTCTGTTTCTTTCTGCAGAAGTTCACTAAGGATAATGCAAACAGCTAAGAAAAGGACCTTGAAATTTAGGAGAAGCAAAGAGACAACATAAGATCAGATGTTCAGCTGTATATTAAAATGTTCTTTTGAGAGGTCAGGGAATTGATCATGGGTAAGATAGCAGAAGATATTGAACCTTAAACTGCTTTGTTCTCTTTTTCTTTGCTTAAAAAGACAAATTCAGACCCAACTTGTTAGTGGAGCTTTAGAGCCCAGCAGCAGTGTGCAATTTCTGGCTAAGGAGCAGAAGCAACACAACTCACACGGTTCCCACATCAGGCAGCAGCTTCTGCTCTCAAACCCCTCCTCTTTTCCTCGTGTTGTCATTGTCTTCACTCTTAGTGTCTCAGAATATCTTTTTAATTGCTTATCAAATGAATAGTTATTGTATCATAAAATCTTCAAAGCCATTTCCCAGTCCCATTCAGTTGTGGAGCTGAACTTTTATACAATGATATATCACAATGGATTATGCTAATAAGCTTGTTAATAGCTCCAGCAGTGTTAACTGAGCGCATTAAAACAAACTGATCCTTGCAATAGATTGGGAAATGTTTTATAAGGGGTATGTGATCTAAGAGCAGTCATGACAAGGCTAGTAAATAATAGCAGAGACTGGCATGACCAAAGAAATGTTCACCTAAATTATTTATATGTTAATCAAAAATACAGTTGTTAAGCAATATCATTAGTTCATTACTAATTGGTTTATGGATTTGTGATGAATTACTTATTTGCATGCAAAGTAAACCCTCAGCCTTTTGTTCATCGTTCCTAACCTTCAAATACTTGCAGGTTTTCTCACTGCAGCGCTCGTCCTTCACTAAAATGATTACATCAGCTTGTCAGAGAAAGTAGATTTTCAAGGTAAAGACATAATTTTCTTCTGAAATGTATGCAATATATTATTGTCATATATTTTTTAAAAGTCATAATATATCAGAATTTCATGCTTGAGAGATATGCAATTAATGCTATACAGTGTATATTTTTCCTTACTCTCCACCAAAAATCCTACACTTTGAACATTTATTAGTAGTGGAGACTTGTTTCGTTCATATATATCAAGTTGAACTGTCAGGCACATTATTATGGGGAATGTTAAATTCCACCTTAGTGGAATCAGGTTAGGCTGAATATAACCAAAGAACTTAAACACACCTCTGGATGTATTGTGGAACATCCTAGAGAGGTGACACAGTGATTTTGAGGTGAAAGTGAAGATCAGTCTTTCATTTGGTGCCTGGACTCATTGGCAAATTTCTTAATTATAAGGTGTTCAGAACTGCAGTCTCTCATCAGGCGCTTCTTGTCTTTTGTTTCCCTCTCTTCCTCATATTCTTATTGCAGCCCCTTCCTGTCATCACCTCCCTTTTTCTACTTCCATTTCCCTCTGTGCAACATTTTTCTTTCTCAATTATCCCCCCTCCATGCAACAGTCAACTGTGTTCCCAGCTTGCACTCGATTTTTTTCCAGCCTCACTGCTTCAGACTAAAGGAGCTAGATCCAGGAATTATCATTGCATTTTTCTCTTTTGAGGTGCTTTCCCTGTAAGGAAAGCTTAGATTTTGTCTCCCCTTTTCCCTTTTGCATTCCCTTTCCTTTCCTTTCTTCTTCACTTTTCTTTTCAAAAACCATGTAAGCCATGACTATAATTAAATTAAATTAATATTAGCCATCAGCTTGGCACACATTCTTTTGAAAAAAATTTCACTTATTTACCTTAGAATTTAAATAATAAGAATAATTATTTTATGTTTTAAAATTATATTCTTCAAGGAGGTAGGGATCAGTATAAGCTTCCCAGGGATTTTTCACATGTTGTTGTTATTATTAAGCAGAAGTTCCAGATGTATATATGCAAACAGGTCCAGCAAGTATCAGCAGTCCAGGATACAAAAACAAGTTGCTGTGAGCAAAAACTAATCCAGCTGGAGAACTCTCTTCCAACCAAACTCTCTTCCAACCAAATTTCATCTTTCAAACACACCCTGCAATTGATTTTCATTTCCCTTACAGAAATCTACTTTGTGAATATCTTGGAAACCCTTCTATCAGTTGACCTTCTAGGATTTTGTCTTTGCAGTCACAGAGGTTTTCATGCATTTTCCAGCAGCTGCAGGTTGTTTTCCTTTGGTATTTATCATCCACAATCTGGCTCAGCCCAGCAAGACACACATCAAGGTCTAATCCAAGTGAGTGTCACAAGGACAAGAGTGTCCTGACCAAAATTAAAAAGTAAGTGAAAGGTAACACAGAAGATGACCACCCAGGACAATGAACAGCTTTTAATGGTGTGATAAAGCAAAATTTTAATTACTGATAATCATTTATTATGATATAATAGTAATAATAATAGACAATATAAAGGGACAGCATAAATGGATGTCGAGAGAGGCATTCCAAATATTTCTTGCCAAAGAAATGAACACAGCATCCAGTTCAGTCACACCTTGGTTCAGTACCACACACAAGTAAATATTGCAGATAACGTTGTACAATTCTCTATCTTTCTATGGCGGAGACCTCATGTCAGAAAACTCCATGTCCAGAGGTCCTCTTTAAATTAATCTTGGATGACTGCAGAAACTAGGATGAGGTTCTTTAAACTCCTTATTCCATGCTGAAAGACAAAAAAAAGAAAGGATTCCTATTCTTCAAGCAAGTTAGAGCTGTATGAAAAATTAAATTTCCCACTAACCTGTCACAGCATGAGAAAACCAATGGGTACATTGAGTCCCTTCTTTGTTGCTCGTATGTTGGAACCTTGACCTTTTTTTACTGATGTATTTGTAAAAACTTTTTTTTTCGTCTTTTGCAGCAGTAGCCAGATTGTGTTCTAGTTGGGCTTTAGCTCTTCTAATTTTCTCTCTGCACAGCCTCACAACATCCTCGTGAGATAGTTCCCACTTCAAATCTCTCTGAAGAAAGATCTGACTGAATCCAGCAGATATAAATGCATGGAATTTTCTGAGAGGCATGTGAGGAACTTCACCTATTCTAGCTAAAATTATATTACCTGTTCAATATCTGAATTTACCAATGCACACCATTAAATGTCCATGTGGGAATTACTGAACTTTTAATTAATACAAATCCTCAGTTGCATGTGCAAAATTGAGATGGAAACTACCACAGCTCCTTTAAGCACCTAAAGGCCAGCACAACTCAACTACTGCAGTAGAGTAACTCCTAATCCCCAGCCATTAACACGAGCCAAATCTGTTTCCTGAGGCAGGGAAAGAAGGCTCAGTCGAAAAACAGAAACCCATTCTCTCTCTCACTAATGTCTTATAGCCCTTGGCCTGCCTTCCTCCATCTAGCCTGACACGTTTTCTCCTATACAGAGTTTTGTGGAAGGATTCAGCTTTAGCCCCATGTTTGTGCTTTGTTCACCCTGGGCCTTCTAGAAGATGCCAATCGCAGCACGTGTGCCAAAATGTGACTGGAATTGGCTTTGGGGACACATCTGTAATGAGCTTTGGGGTGCCAGAACACACTTAGCGTGCCCCTCAAATACCCTCAGCCTTTGCAGCCCTCGAGGAGTTCTGGGTGGTGAGCTGTTATCTTCAGAACATTATGCTTTCTTTCAGGGTGACAGGAGCCCTCCTCACCCTCTGAAGCTGCTTTCTCTGTGGCTCCTTCCAGGTCTCACCTTCTCACTTCTCTGTTCAGGGAGTCACCTGGCCACTCATCACTCATGCAAAAGGAGGTGCTGAGCTAGAACCAGTTCACCAGGAGACAACCTGATACACTCTGGTATGACTACAATGAAGGAAAAAACAACAGTCACCAGTAAGTGTCTGCCTAAAAACAAAGCTGGAATGAAAAGTGAAAGAAATCCCACTTTTTTGTTAGCCTGATTGTCAAAAAAAAAGCACACAGAAAGAGTCAACTAGCTACAAGGAACAAAGTAAGTGATCTTTTCCCATCATAATCAGGACACAGAGCCTGTGATATCTCTGAGAGCTCAATCTAAATAAGGCCCCATCCTCTCGTCTATTTCACATTATGAATAAAAACATGAAATTAGTTTTATGTCAGAAGAACAACCCTTAAGACACTTGTAACTTATAATTATAATTTCTAAGCTGTTTGGCTTGTCAGTATCAAGGAATTCACAGCCCAAGACTTCCAGGACTTTATAGGCTGAGACGTGCTGTGCTAGCTGCTGAAAATTAACTATGAATCTCTCATCTGCATCCTGATTTATTAACTACAGTGAGAAACAGAAAGTTTAAAAAAGTACTGTATGTGCATAGCCTGCTAGAGTGGAAGGAGCCACTGGCTGTGTTGTGCTCCTATTCAATAATCTACTAGTGATGGGTAAATGTAGGGCTTTCTTCCTGCAAAAATATTCAGTAGTTTTCTTGTAAATAAACACTACGAAATTTTTACCTTCACTGAGGAGCAGAGCCAGCCAGTGTGAATTTCAGGATTCTGCTGGATTCACTGATAGCAAAAAATGAAAAGCAGTTGTCTTGGGACTCTCTTTGCTATGCAAAACTCCCTTCCCTTGTTAGATCTGGCAGAAAATGTTAACTTTGCCTGTGATGTATTTTGAAAGAAACAATATTTTTTACATACTTTGAATAAGAATTTTTAGAGGGCAGGCTGCCAAAAAAAAAAAAACCCAGGAAACAAAATCCACTTTAGGTTTTCAGGTTTTACCAAACAACATGAAAACAAAATTTAAAAAAAAAAATTCAAAAAATAAAATGTTGCATCCAAGCTATTCCAAGAGCAGTTTTAATCAAAATTTTGTTCTTCCAAAAAGAAGTATTTAACTTGTAAGGGGTACTGTCCATGATTGTGCAGTTTCCCCAGATTCTATTTTCACCCCAGTTTCAAAATATTTTTACAATAACAAGTGTGAAATTCTACCCTTTACTATTATTTTAGGGATTTAAGGGGCTTGTCTGTATTTTAGATATATTTTAGATCTTGTTTGGGGGGAGGCAGAGTAGGGTTGGTTTTTATTTTTCTCAAAGTCATCTGGTTCCATTTTGTAAGTGAAACAATGTGGTAGCAGCACAGCCTGGATACTTTGGAAGCATCAAATGATACAATAGTTTCTGGAAATTAAGGCAAGTAACAATCATCCCCATCATTTTCAGACGGAGAAATGAGGGCAATGAGGCTAGAATAACTTGCCCAGTTTATTACTCTTCTGACTACCAATGTCAAGAGGACTTACGCTTTTGGTTTTTGGGTCCCCAGCACCCTAAAACAGGATGCCCTGAGAGGTACTGCTCTAATGAAGCTCCAAATATACTTTTATTTTTCTCTCCCAATTACTTCTGGCATTGTTTCTTTCTAGCAATGTTGACTGTCTTGCTTCTCCCCCTCCCCAGCTATGGGCTTTCATTATGTACACCTCCACTGTCTGAAATTTTAAAAATTTCAATTGATCAACAATGAAACAAAGGCAAAAAAGGAGAAGAGTCTCCAGAATTTCAAGGGGTTTGATTACATCAGATACATCTAGAAATCACTCCTGATTTTTGTTTTGCAAGATCAAAATCCACTGACAGTAAGTTTCATAACTGAATCACAATTGTGCCACTTACAAGCACAAAGTTATAATTAGACCTGGAACACTGACATTCATTTTCCTTTTCTATAAACAGAACATTTCTGAACTTCTAATAGTGCTGATGTTCAGCCAAACACAAAATAGAATTTGAAATTAAATTTAAAGGAGCAAAGAACCAGAAGAGAATGTTCTTTACTCTGGTATTAAAAAAGGCTTTTCACAGTTTATGTATTCTGGCTGTGACAGCGTTAAACGACTCTTCACAGATATTTGATATATATTGACTGTACCAGATTAAAAGTTAGACTTTATTTGTAGCATAAATCTGGTAGATGAATATGTAATGTACATTCTTCTTTTATCGCAGTCATAGAATACGCTGAAACTTTAACCCCCCAGAATGCTATCTACATATTTCCCTCCATATTTTGTATTCATAGAAATAATCACATTAGTTGTTGGATACCCTTTAGTAACACACTCTTCTTTTGGTAAATAAAAAAGACTGCCACTTTCCATCATTTCACAACACCTAGAAAGACAGTAAAATCTTCAGAGCGATCACATCTTTCTTTTGCTGGCTCTCACACACGTTCCCCCTAGAGAAGCAGATGTTTGACTTGTCTCATGTAAAAGGCAAAAATTGAGTTACAGCTTCAGATTGCAAGATTTGCAATGTTTGCTACAGTTTATTAATGTTAACCAAATAAAAATGACATTAGTGGAAAAGATCTACATGATATCTCAGAACTCCCAAGATTAGGCCAGATGGTCACTTCTAACTGATATAATCTAGTAAGCTCTGTTGAGAGACAGGCTATTGATTGAATTTCTGCCTTTAAATGCAAGCTCCATATCTGCACATGTCTACAGTGATATCAGTTGCTTGAAATCCAATACAGAGGTGTAGATTGGGAGATGATGTTAGTTGCTACCTATTAAAACTGTCAATTCCATCTGTTGTCTAACACTTTAAAATACTGAGTGTAGTTTTTAATAGATCAGTATTAGATTAAGAGGCTGTATATCAAGGCTCTTACTAGCTGAGAAGTGTGGGTAAATGTGTAATTAAATGACACAATGGAAAAGGAACTCCGTGGGCTGGAACTGGCCCAAATTAGCATCAAGCAGGAAGCAAATGCTGTGATTTAGGATTTCTGCAGCCGCCAGACTTCCCTAAAAATGAATAATGTGCAGCCCTGTTGGAATTATCTTTACAAGCAAGTATATCATGATTAAAACCTGCAAGTGCTGTAAGACTTATGATTATCCAGCTCCCCATAGTGCATTTCCATAGGTACTTCAGTGACTCTGTACATCTGCCTATGTTCTTATGGCGTTCCCAGAAGGGCTGTTTCAGATGGCTGAAGAGAGCCCCATCAAAGCCATGTGTCTGGAAGGTTGTATCCCTAAATGACCCCTATCCCTCAGAATGTAGTTGAAAATCACTTCTGGGAGTCCTGGGGTCACATATAGGGTGAGGGTTCAACCTGCCCCTTCTCACAGGTGTGCAGTACCTCAGGGCCCCTGCCTGGTACCAAGGGCTGATAGAGGGGGAGGGTGATGGGCAGCCACTCCAGCATTGCCAGCCCAACATCCAGCAGCTACTGCTGCTTAAATTTAATCTGAGAGGAAAGATGTCCTTCTTGAGCTCTTTGTAGCAGTATGACCACAGGAAAGGGAAAAACTGCTGTAAGGGAAGGGGGAAAGAGAGAATAAAGTCAGGGAATGGATCTTAAATGCAGACACATACACAGAAGAAATTGCTTGTTTCATAGCTCTTAATATTTGTATGTAGGAGCTAAATGAACATACCCAGCACATTGGAAGAAAAACAGAAATCCTCCCTGGAAAGGGGCAAAAGCAGGATTCGTATAAAAATCCATGCTTTATTTTTCTCAATATTTTTTTGTTAGAATAAGCAAATAATCTCCTAATTATTTATACTAGCTGGGTCAATGCTTCACAAAAATGGCAGAGAATGTGGGTTTAGTGCTCTTTTTGCATCAAATTTCAGAAGACATTTCAGTTTAAGTACAAATTTTCAGAGCCACATTATGGTGACCTGTGAAGGATGCAGAACAGCTTCCAAAAGAGGAGTTTGGAAGCAACTTGAAAAATTCTGTTTGTGAACTACTAGTACAGAGTAGTAAAAACAGCTTTATAAATTCCCTGAATACACCACAAGAAGTGCTTTGGATGCAAAAAATCTCTTCATGTTATTAACCTGTACAAAGTACATGAGACATTCATGGAAAATTAATGTTAAATGAATACTACAGTATACTCATAGAATACAAACTGCGAATTCAGAAACACTGTATTCCCAGCAGATATGCAATTTGGAGAATTATGCCCATTCCAGATAGAAACAGAGACAATATCATGTGATGTAGCTGATAAATTAACCAGCAAAGGTCTAGCCTCATGTATCAAATACTCAAAACAAATTTGTAAGACCAGAAATATTTCAGGATAGCATGAATCTACTTGGAATAATAAACGTCTTCAAGAAACCCCAAAGTTGCTATACAGATTACCTACAGAAACAATAACAATTCAATTAATTGATTATTTAGACTGTTCTGCTTGCTGCTTACTATCTTAAGCACAGGAGCTGTCCTTCAAGAAAGCAGAAGTTTCATGATCTTTTTCTCTAAAGTTTGAAACACTTGATATACTACAGCAGAACAGAGGTAATAAGCATTTCAAGTGTGGAAAATAGCAATTCTATCCTGACTGTGGCACTCTTTTAAGGGTCATGATTCACCAACATAGCCACTTTGCTGGGATTCTCCCTGATATGAATGACACCACCAAAAACAAAACCAACAAAGATTTTTAAAGGTATTTCATAAGAGTTAAACCTTTATAGCATGAATGGACAGAGAGAGGGACTGGATATTTCAAAGTTTTCAGCGTTCTTTAAACAAAAAGTGCTAAATTTAATTACCATAATGAGCCACTGTAAAATCCTACTTCATAAACCAGACTTGATCAAACTAAAGGTTAAAAATCTTCGATACATTTAAAATTTTTTTAAAATTAACCCGAATGGTAGAAGAAAAATAGTGACTGTAATAAACTGTTCTTTGAAATGGATAATGGGCTTTTTAACTGATGCTCTCAAGTGAGACCAGGAAAATTAATATAAATATAAAAAATGTTATTTTAATATAATGTCTCTCCCTCCATTCTCCAGCAGAAATGGCAATTCACAGAAGGAACTAGTACAACAGCTGAACCAAAGTCATGGTAAAATGTTAGATCTGTAAATCAGTGGGGTTTTTTAGGAAGAAGGTGGTTTTAGTGACAGCAATATGGGAGGAGTCACATAAACATAAGCAACTCAAGTTGAACCTTACCCCATCACACACATCACACACTTTGGCAGTTCCAATGTTTACAGACAGTGCAGACTCCCCTACCATATGGGTTTTTGGCTACTCCTTTCCTTACACCCAGGACTTCTAAGCAACCAGTTAGACTCATGATTCCTTACAGGAGTTGTCATGCTTATCAGTGGTTCTGTATTTGTGGCCACGTGGGAATCAAATGCTAATTTTACATAGGAAGGAAAACAGTAGATGACTTCCCAAAATAAGATATTAGAGGAATGATGACAATGTAAATCATATATATGGGATGTTAGAAAAAATTTATCTGATTTAGTATAAACTAATTATGGTGAACTGCATGCTATGCACACACACACACACTTACAACTGGCTGAAAAAACACAAGGTATAGGATTGCAGCAGACCAAGGAAAAGCAAGAGCATTAGCATTGTATTGTATAAGAGATGATTAACGGGATAGCATCAAACATATGGAATATTCTCCTGCTAAAATACACAAAGGATTCTATTGCTATTGAATTTTGACCAGCTGCCAACTTGGCTAATACTGTTACGAGAGCACAGGGATGGGACATGCCTCGAGACTAACACCAGGGGGTATCAGCTTTGCTGACTGCAGAGTCTTTATGCACCTCTCCTCAAAACTGTCCCTAACCCACACTCTTCTGCCATGGTATTTTCCAGCTCCAGCTCAGAGTTGAGATTTCTTTCTGGTTGGAACTGTGCTGGAGATGCAAGTACTGTATCAGAGGAAGAAGACATGGGGCCCAAGAGAAGGATGGAGAGGAAGCAAAAAAAAAAAAAAAAAAAAAAAAAAATAGGCAACAAAAGACTCTTCCCAACTTCCTTCTCACTCCCTTTCTTCTCAGACAAAGTGCACAATGTTCTCAATCAGACCTTGATAAAGGCTGCAGCACCCAACAGGTCCTATAGATCACAGTCTGCCCAGTAGGAGACACTGAGTGCAGAGCAGATTTTCAACAGAGTTGAAAATCTGTTGCCTTTTGAAAAAGTTTTGCTGAGTGCTGAGTTCTTTCAAAAAACCTGACCAGGTTTGGTTTCCTGGGAGTCTGAAATGCTTAATATTATAGCACCAAAGTACAACTGCATAACAGGAGCTTGACCCTCAGTGCCAGGTTAAGTGATTTCCTGGCTTTGTGTAGTAAATATCATCAGGTCAGTTATGAACCTGTCCTTGCCCATCCTTTCATTAATAAGATTTCCTTACATAAAGTAGAACTTACTCAATGTTGTCTATTTTTTGCACAATATTTTCAATTCCAGATGAAGGAGAGAGTGACCTGCCCGACATGGACACATTGAATAAGAAGGTCCTTTCTAACCAGTTATTGCAGCCGCTGTTCTTTTTGTAAGTTATTTAGATTTACTTATTCATAATATCACTTAGCACAATTTTTTTCTCCACTTATATTTTTATTGTAACAATAAGTGTCACCGATGCGGCAGCAAGAACAACCCAGAGAAAAGATTGCAACTCATTATCATTCATTACTGTAGTGAAGAGGGATTAGAAACATAATGGAAACTGAGAGAAGATGTACCTTTGTGTCATTTACCTTGTACTTCTCTCAGAGCTGGCAACTTGCATGGGCAGTGATAGTGACTCAGTCACTGGCTGCCACTCAGTGACCTTGGGTGGGTCACTCGACCTTCCAATGACTTCATTGCCCCAGTGTAAGCTCAGATAAAAAATACAATCACATGGAAACACAGTGTATGAGACCTTTCCTGCTTTTACATCTATATTTCTGAGCTTATGTAGACAGAGCTGCTTAGTGAGTTATCGTTGTTTAATATTTCCCATCATAAGACCTAATTTTCAGATATTGTAACTTTGCCAAATTCTAAGTAGTCCGAGCAAAATATTTCATGTTGTGTGACTGCCACAGTGTGACAAAAGAAGTAGTAGTAATAGTTAGAATTTTAAGGATCATTTCTAAAGATAAAGAATTTCTAAACAAAACAAACAAAAAAAAAAGTTCACTGTGTTTAAATGATGATTACAACAGTATGACAGACAAGCCCTCTGCTTTGGTAGAGCTATATGGCATTTGTTAGGAAGCACCATCTCAGCTGGGAATTCATCTTTTGCCACCATCTGAAAAATCTATGTGTTCTTGAACAAATTATTCAGTTTTGTAAAAAAATGTGTTTGTTAATATCCAGTGGAAAATGATTTTGTTTCAGAGACTAAGTTATTTGAAAATTTCCATCAACATACAGAATGTCCTACTGTCTCATCAGTCTGAACAGGCAGGGGCCATGGGGGAACCAAGCACACTTCATCCACTTACAGTTCCTGTGCATGACAGGAGTGCCTGGGTGATAGCTCTGGTCCAAAGACTCACTCTTCAGTACATCAGCCCCTTGGTAGCCTTGTTTTTGCAGTAGTACCTGAACCACGAGGAGAAGAAGAAACTGGTGAACAAACACTTTTCCTTTTCTGGGCTTGTCACAGTCACACATTAGCTCACATGATTGTAAGGAAGAGCAACAAGTCCAGACTCCAACAACAAATAGCTTATAAAATTATTCTAGGAACGAAAATAGGAGCACATCCATGTCATAGCTGAATGGTGCAATAAGACCATGTGGAAAGAGGCTTGATTTGTCTTTTGTTTTATGCCAAGTTCTTATGCACTTAAGATATCTAGGTTCACAAGGAAGACTCAAGGTCTGTAGTGGTTCCAGGTGTTTTGGCCAACGACTGAATGACACCTTGTTGCATCATCACCTTGCTACTTCAACAACACCGAGCAGAGTTAGCCAGCCTTCACACAACCAAATCCTGCTTTTTGACTAACATACAGTTTCATACTCTGAGGTCTAATGCACAGTCAGAAGTTTTTCTTTCAGCAAACTCAGGTTATAATTCAAGGTGCAAACATCCAAGCAGTCTCTATAACAGCTAGATGAAGTAAAGTTTATCTGTGAATGCACATGGCTCAAGCTTTCCTCTACCATCTTATTCAGCCACGCTACCAAGATTAGCTTTAACTTCATGGAATACCTCTGCAGTATGCCTTGTAGTTTCATATATCATGAAAGAAACAGAGACCAGAAGCCAAGCTTCCAGGGAAGAGCTGGAGGAACGACGTGTGGCACATCTTCTTCTCCTGTCAGTGGCATTGATAAATAATTTGTGATAGTGCCTCTCATGGGTGTGAAGATGGGTGGGGCAAACATACTGCCAAAAATGTGTTCCTGATCTTGGAAATCAAAGTTCCAAAGTAATTATACACACAAATCTGCCTTACATTTAGGATTTTCTGAGGGAGAAGAGTTACAGAATGAGCCTGCTGAAAAGACATCAGCAGGTTTTCCAGAAGTTCTCAGCATGTAAGCGGGTGGTATTTCTCAGAGCGCAGCCAGGCAAGTGTTGAAGATGTTGAATCCCACATCTCATTTCAAAACTCATATTTGAAAATGATCCAGGACAGACTGACAAAGCCTTTATTTAATATGAAAATGACATCTTACTGAAAACTTCCTATGGGAGAATTCCTCATAAAATACATGCCATAAGACACAGTAGGTCTCTGAATTTAGTACCTTATTTCCCAGGCAATGGATGCCATGTAATCTCATCCACCAATTTACCAATGTCTATCATACTATTTATTAAAGTTCATAGTTCGAGGTCAGACTGCTTGGTTTTGGACTTTTTTCCCCTGCTTAACATATTAAACAGTTGTTCTCTAATTTAATTGATGCCTGGAAGTCTCTGAATTTTCATGCTCTTCCATGGACAGCATGTGTGCAACATGCCATGAGAAAATCCATCTGGGGTCTGTCAACACTGCGTGAACATGGGATTCCCAACATCTGAAGTGACATGAGGTTTATCCATCATCTGTATTCCCCTTTCCATTCTACCTTACAAAGCCAGCTCTTTTATTATGCCAATTGTTGCATATCTGTCCCCAGTGCAGAACAAGTGTGAGCTTCAAAATTCAGTAATTCTAAAGTAATCTGTTCCTCAGTTTGGTTTGGTAGCAGAGATCACCAGCTTACTTCTCTTTAAGCACAGCACAGATTTAGTAAACTGTCTTCAGTCTGGTGAACAGTCATGAATGGGGATGGAAAAACAATGAATTGTCTCATTTAAAAGCTGATGCCTTTTGTGAAACCCACTTTTCTGTGTGCAGACATAGGCAGCACTTCCAAATACGTTAGGCAGTTAGACAAGTTAATAGAAATAATTACTAGTAAAAGGTAATTAATTTAATCTAAAAAGGTTGTTGAGGTCATAAGTAGCTTCTATTGCTTTCTGGTTTTTGAGCGGTTGTTGGTAGTGTTTATTAGACAAAAAAAATACTGCTATTATTGCCTTTTTCAAAATCAAGTACTGCAGCTTCTAATTCAAGCTTTAATTAAATGCACAATCCTGAACTTGATATTTGCTTGTGTTTCATGTCATTTCTCAACTCAGACTTCAAGACAGACTCAAAGCTGACACTTCTGGATCTTTCATAGAATATTCTTCCCTCCATACAGACTCTCTGTCATCAAGAATGTGGTTCAGATATTTGTGTGTGTACGTCTGCAGCTAATGGACAGAAATTTAACAAGCTGTTATTATCCACTCTTAGTATCAGCCTGAATCTTTTGGTTAGTTGGGAGTTAATTGCCAAAAGGTTTTATGGTATGTCTAATTGGGTCAGTCATCCTTCTATGCCATGAACCCTACCAGACTGCCAGTGTGCCCTGAACTCAAACAGAGGGTAAGAGACCATCAGTTATTTAGTATGTGCGAGAAGCATGCATTTTCTTTTCACTCCATGTGAAAATAGTTAACCACAAGGAAAGAGTCCCACCCCTCCACTTTGCAAAATGGTGAAATTAAGTTTTCCGTACAGCTACCAGGGGACTGCAGTAAATTACCCTGGTAACAGAGTTTACATTGATTCTGAAAAAAGCACTTGTCCATATGTAACAACGATAACCTTTTAGAAGGTTTGGAAAACAAATCTGACACCCCATTAAAAGGCAAATGATTTTTTCTCCACACAAGAAAAAGAAACTTTTAAGACATAGAAGGCTATTAATAAATAATGGGGCTTTTTTATAGGAAAGGCTGACATGAAAGCTTAAGCTATAAACTGTATCAGAGGCAGTATTTTGACTTGTGTGGTTTATTTGTCAAAGCAGTGAGATGGGATCTCATTTTTATTAGCTGCACAAAAGATATTTTATTGAATGTCACATTGTAATTTGATTTTAAAAGGAATAGAAAAAAATTACATTTTCTCGGATACGTAATACTGCAAAAACATGATAGTCATACTAACCACTAACCACAACGAGTAGCAATATAAGCCCTACAAAATATACACTAGTACCTTACCAATGCAAATGTGTATTTTGAGATTCTCTGTACCAGAATATTTTTCCTGAATCTGGTTTCATTTACTACTGTCAGAATAATATATAAAAAATATATGCATATTATTAAATTATGTATGTAAACAACTAACACGAGTTAGATTTGAGAAGAAGGACAGATTTTAATATTTTAGAATTTGTCTTCAAGCTTGTTCACAGAATTCATTTATTTACAAGAGAAAGATCATAGCTGAATGAAACAGAGAACAGTGTTTATTACCTAAACATGATGGGGATGAGAATAAAGACCCACAGCATAAAATAAAGAAGTCTGAGTAAATTATAGTTTTTTTCACTTTGCCATTGACTCCCTGAAAGTTGCTTAAGCCTCCTTCGGTCCACCTCCATATCCATGTTTGTGATCCCTACCACCAAAGGTAACAAGCAGGATCGGTGCCTGAAGAAAGAAAAATACAGCTTCCAGCACTCTTTGTGGTACCAGTTTTGTAACAAGAGGCAGTGGCATCATCCCTGGGTGGGCAGCCTGGCCTTGGTCCCAGGATGTGAGCATTACTGTGGAGTGCTCAGCCCCTCCTCCTCTCCCCCAAAGCCACTTCATCACACCCTCCAGCCCTGTCAGACCCTGAGGGTGAGCCCATATCCAGTAAGAGTCAGACAAATGCACTTTTGCAACTCACAGGATGCATCCATTGCCACTTTAACTGATCAATATAATGCAACTTCCAAAAAAGCCCCACACTATTCAAAACAAGGTCTGAGTGATATGGAAACATATCTCAATTCTTAATATTTTCACTAATACTAACCCACTGAGTTTTAATATTTAGTTCACCTAGAGCCTCACTTTTTGTCAACCACCTGACACATCCAGAAAGTAGTTTTCCAGCTGCTCAATTTCTACAAGCAAAATAGAGGGGAAACAAAAGGAGAAACATTAGGAGGTGAATCAAAATCATATTTAAAATCATAAGTAGAAAGATGTGTTCTACAGTCCCACTGCTGCTTCACCAGTTTAAATCTTGTTTATCCCACTAAAGCTGTCACTGTCCCCTGGTCCATTAGCAATCATATATATTTTGCAAGACTCTCAAACTCCTCAGCTGGAATGAGGTTACAAGTTATCAGCTCCTCCTGCAGAATTCAGCAACTGATAGCACCTACCCTTGGATAATCTTGTTTAGATAGAATTGATTCTGGCAGAAACTTAACACAGCGAGCACTTCAAAAACCTTTGTCAACCCCTGGTTCTCACCAGGAGTAGTTTAAAATCTGATATAGATCCCGGAAGGAAGCATGCAAGAAACATACATACTACTTCATCCTAAAAGGTGGGATTGCAAAGCAGCTAAGGAAAATTCATGGCCAACAGCCTGCAACAGCTCTTGAACTCCTGAAATATTTGAGGTTAAAATCAGTAATGGTCTTTTTTGGCGTCACAGTGTTTATTTTTTGGGCTCTGACTAAAGTGAAGGGATGCAGAATGCACAAGTGTATCTACAGCTGCTAAAGGCTGTCTGCTGTAAAGTCCACACCAGGGCATTGAAACATGCTGGAGTGTCTTTCAAGGCATAGAAATTCTTTAAGACTCCAGTGCCAATTTATTCCTTCTCACTTTAAAAATTAAAATTTTGTTCAAGAGTTGGAATGACGACTGCTTTCTCAGACTCCATAATTTGGTGATTGGGGTATTTTTATGAGAAGTAGGTGTTCCCATAGGCAAAAGAAGAGGATTGTAAAATTTTGTTGGTTCTCAGGTAAACACTATTTCAAAATCAGATCCCTACCATTTCCTGTTCCAGCTGGTTTTATAAAGAAAGGAGTAGCTACCATTGTGCTGTGTTAAAAGCTCTCTTCAACAGAGCTGTAAGGTCACTATCAAACATCTCAAGTGCTCAAGGGACCTGAGACAGGAAAAAAAACACTTTCTGGCAGCTGGTTAGGGTGAAGCAGAGGCATCAAAGCAACTGATGACCCTGACAAGATCATCAGGTCTGAAAACATAGAAAAGCATGATTCTGGGCTCTGGGAACATCTCCATTCAAACAAGGAAGTTCCTAGAGGTTCTGGATGGTTCTGGAATTAGGCAGAAGTACCTGAGTGCACTTTCAAAAAGTTCCTATGTTAGGCCAGAATGACCCAACCAAGCATTAAAGTCCTTACTAAGACCTTAGGAACTTCTGGAAATGAAATCCAAAGGTGTGAACAGAAATTCAGTGCAGCAAAATATGCAGATGCCTTCATAAAAGATAAGAGAGATTTAAAATATGAGCTCCAACAGCAGCCTCCCAAATCCTGAATGATCCTCAGGCCCGACTCCAAAGGTCCTACAGTAAAACTGTAGTTTTGCTGTTAACTCTACAAAAGGTACGAAAATATCCAAATAGGAAAATCCTGTGTGTGTTTGGGGATTTTTTAATATACCCAAAGATAAGCTGTTGGGCCTCACACACTATTTTGGGATTTTTTGAGGAAGAAAATATTAACAGGTATTGTCAAAGTCAAATGACAGTACGGCACTACCTCTCTCTTGCCTAACCTATTTGCATCTCTCAAATTTGTCTTTGGTCACTCACAAGGGTCTCCAGTCTAACTCTCAATAAATTTTGGAAAGTTCTTAGAAAATACCCATTTGTGACCATTAATGTTTTTTTATGTTGGGAGAGCTGAGTCCCTACATTGCATGTGTACAACAACACAGATGATTGGAATAAACCACATGACCCCTTGTGCTTCCTGAATAGTTTAATTGGAATACCAAATATTCCTATGGCTACCACATGTGTGACTTTTGCCAGCCAGTTACCTTGGGCAGATGAGAGGTGTTCATCCCTGACAGAGGCAAACCATTTATTCTGCACAGTCTCCTGCTGAGAGGGATGCAGGTTACTGCTGGGCACCACAACATCTCCCCCCTACACACCCCTCTAAATTTTATTTTACTTTTGGGAACAAAAGCCTTCTGAGAGGTCAGCTGGGCACCTCCCCATACTCTCACCTTCTTATTGTTTTTTGCTACTCGGCTGGCAGAGAAACCATGCTCCTGCTAATCTTATTAGCATCTGCTTCATCCGATCATTAGCATACTTCATTTGCCAATCAGCATATCCTCATTATTACTGGGCACCTGGCAGTGGCCATAGCAAATTGTGCCAGGAAAAAAGTAAATGTGTCCTCTCTCCTCACTGACTTCCCTGGAGTCTCCGATATTGCTCCCTACCTCTGCCCCACCTCTTCCACCAGCCAGTTCAGGCCAGCACACACTTCATGGCTGCTTTGCTAAATGACTCTTTGAAAGCACCTGCTAGTTCATCCCTAAAACAGCTTTTGCATGCTCAGGCTCCTGCTGTAAGCATAGGCCATACATTCTTGTCTCCAGCACTGAGCCAACAGACCAGGCTGCTCTTTCTGTACCACTGCCATGGTATCTCTCATCTTTTCACCTCCAACAATCAGCACAAGAATGATCCTTAGGAAATATCCAAACATTTCAAAGTTTGGCCTGTATCTCTAATTTCTTTGGTTTTTCTGTAGAATGGTGATGAAAAACATTCCTCTTACAGCAATATAGCAGGGGATCTGGCCACTTTCGAAGCACTTTAATATCCTTTTAGGGATAGCATCATAAAAATATAGTGTAACTGATAATGTCTGAGGATTTTTGTTTATTAATTATAAGACTTAAATGAATTTCAGATTTTAAATCCTGCAGATGGGGACTAGCAACGCCAAGATCCAAGTACTTATTAGATTTACAAGAACATTGACTTTAAGGTTATTCAAACCAGATTTTTTCTATTAATATTACACTGTTGTGCCAATCTCACAGCAGTTGGTATGTTATGAAAAAGACATCAGAGGGGTGTGGTAGTTGTCTGCAAAAGTTCAAAACAACACCATGGCTACAAACATGATATTGCTCATCTTGGTCTAATATTCTTAACCTTTTCCTGACCCAAGATTCACAACCAACAAAAGGAAAATATGAGGATGGCTTTTAGAGCTTTTTTTTTCACCTAAACTCAAGATGCTGCCATACAGACCTCTCTGCCTAGGATAGGTGTCACCAGCTCACTTTAAGGTCAGCAAAAGGTACTTCTATTATGCAGTTCAATTGAACAGGTTGTCACCTTGAGGGTGAGACAAATTTTTCTCAGAAGAGCTGGCCAGCTCAGATGTAAACACCCAAATCGGACAGATGAATCCTGCCTCCACTTTGTTCCTGATAATCTCCATTAAATTACAAAGCTGGTGCAGAGGAAGAGAAAGAGGAAAAAAGTAGCTATTCCTGCAAATATTAAATATAAGGTCCAGCAGGAAAGGGTTACCCTCATCAGGGTGTCACACGTGACTGTCCACCCACTTCCTCACGCCCCAGAATCTCTCTTGGTGCATGAGCTCAGGAAAGAGGCTTTGGAGCCTGTCAGCAGCCATGCTGCTGGGCCAGGCACAGGAACCATACTCCCACCAAGGCTTCCCAAAGGGGCAGGAAGCAGGAATGGCTCAGGTTTTTGGCACTGAAGCAGCATGTCCTCTCTCCCTTCATGCAGGCACTGTTACCTTCTCTTGCCTGCAGCTATAAAAATCTCTTCTGTTATTAATTACCGTCAAACTTTTTGAAGTAAGAACAGCTTTAGTACATTATTCTTGACACTGAAATTCACACTATCAGAATTATGTTATTTATTATTCCTTTGCCCTGTTAAGAACTTAAAAGTTTTATTTTTACTAATTGCCAGAGATTTGGTGGCAATTTAGTTGGTTTTCTGTAAGTTACCTTTCATTAAGCTGGTGTGTATCACTTTCAGAAATGCAGTAGTGTTCTTCTGTCATGTGAGCACTATTAAAAATGCCCCCTTTTGATGTGCAACCCCTTTAAATCTCTCTATATATGTGAAAGCCGTCTGGCTCTAAGGCAGGGGTTCTTATTTGGTTTTTTTACAACCTAGCAGAGAATAAAACTAATAAGTATTTCTCATTCTTTAAAGATTGATTTATTATCAGTTCCAAAAACATGCCTTTTCGTTTGGAAAGTCATTTGCTCAGTTATGATTGGATATAAACAGCTGCTAAGGGTCAGCACAGGCCTTGGTGCTTGTTATTGCTTGCACTCCTTATGATTTTAGCTCAACATAACTAGCAGTGGTGTCCTGGGATTCCAGAGTCTGTACTGATTACCAACAAAAGCCTCTTTAAGATCAGCAGAAGCAGTCAAGGGACTAATGGTGCCAAGGCAGTCTGAGGCACTGGAGCAATGCCGCGGGTCATAAAATGAGCAATGACAATTGCCCTGTCCTTGCTGATTTTATCAGCCTGAGAGTTTTTTAGTATCACAAGGAAGACAAAAGGAATCTTTAGTCTTGAATAATAGTATCGGCAAATGGGACTTGTTTGGGGATTTTTTTTTATTTTTGTTTTCTGTTTGGTTTTACTGCTGATCGCTTATTGTGTTCAAAAAGGCAGGTGGATGTCTTAGTTATGATGTATGTATAATGGCTTTACACCAGTGGCAGCTCCTTTCACTAGCTACTTGCTTTCACTGCTTCCTTAATATGCTTATTTTGGAGAAAGGAACAGATAAAAAGGGGAAGTTTTACTATTTTAAGTATGTTTATATATGTTGTAAAGTGAATATTATTCTTACGTATGAATAGCTAAACTGTATGTCAAATTCACCTCATCAGTAGAGTTTTCATCCTGGCTTAGGCTAAAATGGAAATGATCTGTGACTACCTCATCTCTCACTCCAAATGAACATTTCAGAAAACCACTATATGACTGGCACTCTGTGCAAAATGCACAGGGATCAAGTTGAAGAACTGTTCATGCTTCTTGAGCTGTGATCATCTGAATGACAAAGATTTCAAAGAAGCATTGTGGAATTCCCTGGAAGTTACACCAGAGATGAATTTGGCCTTTACAATGAGGTTTTATACATGTCATTCACACACAGCAAAATGTTTCATCACAAGTAGAGACACTTTTTAAGAGAGTCTTAAAATTAATCCCAAATGAGGAAGCTTCTCTCTGAATGAGTGAAACTTGGCAGATTTACAAATTCAACCTGAGATGCTTTAGCAGATCTTGTGCAGAGAAATTTGTATATCTGCCCACATGATACCTGCTTAAAATCAGGGCTAGCAATCATATTTCTATTGAATGATGAATTAAATACATCATTGAAATAAAACATATCAACAAGCAGTTCAGGTTTGCTGTGTTTTGAAGTATTGGCTATTCCCATTTCCAGTAAGAGCCACATATTTCAAGTACATTCAACTTCTGTTGCTCTCAGGCCCAGATTTGCTAAGGTCCTTGGGCACCACATTCACTTGGTATTCACTGAGCTCCTAAGTAACTTGCCCACTTTTTAATTAAAAATAAATAACTTAGAAAAAAAAGTCCTGGAATAAATTTCAAGGAATCAAAACAGGGATTATTTTTTCTATATGTGAAAACCTCATTCAGAGAGCTTGGGGTGACCAAAAAATGGTCTGGAACTGTGAGCTTGTAATTGCTTTGCAGATAATTTATATTTTTATGCATAATTTTAATGATATCTGGCACAAATCATCACTAATGACAATCCAGAGTTCAAATAGGAAGAGCACAAATTCTATGGCATAATTCATTTCTGGCAGCAGGGGAAACTTAAATCAAGATTCAGACAATTATGTAAGCAGAGTGGAGACAGTTTGTCACATATCACTTCTGTCTTGGAATTGCCTGTGTGCTCTTTCAACTACCTCTGTTGTTCATCTCTAGGTATTCATGCAAGGTGTCTAATAGGATGTTACTGAAGGGTCTCATTGCAAGTGATGCAGTAGACAGAAACATTTAGCACATTATTAAGCAGGGGAACACAGACAGGGTCAAAAAGCAGTAGAAGCAAAATGGCAAAAGAATGGGAAAGTAAACATATTATCAAAGAAAGGCTCAGATAAAAAGGCATTTTCCACTACATACATATCCCTATAAGAAAACAGAATATGTGTTTTGTAGCAAAATGCCCAACTGCGTGCAAAAAAACTCTTCATAGAAGACTGAATAATACTTAAGATTCCCTTCAAAATTCTCATGTTTTGGCCGACAGACTGATGCACCCCTTTCACATAAACATCCACTAAAAACTTGTGAAAGAATTTTGGAGAGAGAGCTCTCTGATCAAAGACCAGAGGAAATAATAGACAGAGGCAGTTTGAGTTCAGTGCCAAGCTTATGACCTTCCCATCTTTCCTATCTCCTGTGGCCTTCCCATCTTTTCAATGTTCAGCCCAGCATGCATCGATATCCCATTTTTAATTTTGTAGGGCAGGCTTAATTTTGCAGGTTCCATTAGTTAAATTTCTGAGTTTCCTCATGTTTCTACTACCTTCTTAGTCATCTTTAAGAACCAAATGTACAGCAATTGCTTGACCCAAAGAACAAATGATTCTTGCCAGGTCAGGCAGAGGGAAAGCACAGCCCAGAGCAGGTGGTTACAGCCTCTGCCTCAGCACACTTCTGGCCAGTTCTCTCCCTGTTTCTTCCTGTGGCACCAGCTCTCACACGGACACCACAGAAAACAGTCTTCAGTGGAGAAATTTTTGCTGGACAGTTCCCCAGTGATACTTCCAGAGTCCCTGAGGGATGATCTGCGGCAGCTTTTGAGGTTCACTGTAATTCATACAGAATTCTTTGAACAACTCTGTGAAGTACAACTGCACTTCATGGAGACTCTGAAAGGTAGTGCAGCTCAGATTTCCATAACCCTATGAAAGAATAGCCACAATAATAACCAAGGAAAACTTGGGAGCCCTCAAGTTCTGTTTGTTGCTCAAGACTTTAACTCAGGGCTAAAACATATATGTTCAATTGACTCTGTGATATCACTCTTGTGTCACTCTGTGGGGAATAAACTGGGTAATATCCAGTTATTAAGTGCCAGTAAGTGTTCAGAATTGTTATATAAAAAACACACTGACATCATCTATGTCTAGGGGGAGGGGGGAGTGTTTAAATGGGAAATCTCTTGCCCATTTCTTTTTTCATCAAAAATAGGCTGACGCAGATATCTAGGGAAGAGCTGGTGCTCACCTTAATTTGACTTTGATGTGTAGTGAGGATGACTCACACAGTCCCAATCTGCTAAAACATACCCCTAGACACTTGTGTAACTTTGCCCACTTCATAATCAGTCCACTTACCAATAGGAATAAAGTTATGCAGCTACTGAATTATGCCTTCTGCAGGTTTTTGTGCAATATCATTTCTTTCCTTTAAAAACCCACCAATTTGAACACAAGTATAGCTTGATTATTTGCAGGAGGATCTTAAGATGAAGATAAAAATATCTGCTTTATCTAGGACCATCTAATAATCCAGAATCTTCAATCTATTTCCGAAGTTACTCAGCCCATCTTTATTTTTCTTGACACTTTTTCAAATCCAGAAACCAAAAGGACGTAGTTTCAAATGTGGTTTTTTTATAATGCTCCTCTTTTTAGCATTCAGTGCTACTTTAAAATTTTGTCCAAATACGGCAACATGCTGGCCTAATTTTGTGAAGACAATGATAAATAATGAATATTGGTGAAAGAGAAGTAGAATACAAGCTGTTTCAGTAACAGCTAATATTTTCAATTTTTTTATTTTTCTAGGAAACAGAAAGCTAGAAACACCATGAATGTTTTTTAGCCCTGGAAACACTTCTGTAAGGGAAAAATGAGTGAACTATTGGTTTCATCCAGTTGTGCAAGTTCTAAAGGATAATGTTTATAAATTCCACCCCATCAAACGTTTCACACTGCCAACATCAAGCAAAGAGATGTGTTTGAGAAGCAAAAAGGAATCATACCAAGAAAAACATTATGTGCCTAGTGTAGTTATGTAAAAGTAATAGAGGATCTTGGGGGATGAATCCTCAAGAAGCATCAATTAATTAATTGAAGAACATGGCAAACAGATTCAAAAGTGCAAAACTAGATGGCATCTTATCTCTAGTACTGAATGGGTAGGATTATTTTTATAATTCTGTTTTCTCTAACTGGACTCTTACACCAGCTAACACAATACAATATAAATATCTACAACAATTAGACTGTGATCAATAAGAAATTAAAAAGCAAAGCTCACACTTCATATTAGTTAAAATACTCATCCTATAGTGCCCTCAGACAGAAATACTTGGTAAAAAGAAAAAAGGTGCATTGGTTGCACAGTTGTTAAAATCTCAGAGATTGCAGCTGTCAGTTTCTTGCTTGTATATACCAATTGTTAATTCCTAGAAGAGGTACAGAGGTAATGGAAAGATTCTATGTCGAGTGCTACTAAAAATAATGGGATGTTTCTGTTCCTATTCAGGCTGCTCTGTACATGGCTGTTACTGAACATATCTGCCTACTTTTACAGGACAAAGGTGTGTAACAAAAGTGCTCACATGGGTCATAGTCCTGACACATGGCCCACGTTTCCTGGGTGAGGAAAATCTCTCATATCATGCTGTTTGATGTCTGCTTCCTAGAAAGTTTAATCCTACAAGTGGGACCTCATATTGAACATGTGTAATCTTGAAATTGGAGTTCTCGTGAGATTTGAGGCCTAATTTGATAGTCAAAAGACATTTTTGAAGTATCTCTGCTTTGCCTAATGCAGATGCAGGGGAGGGATAAATGGGACACTGCTGGTTTGCAATGCTGGTGGGCATTAAACTGGGTGATGAGAGGAAAGAGAGCAAATATAAGCATGGAGCACCGCAGGCTGGTGTCTGTGAGGATATTTGGTAAAGACACAATGCAGCACCTGAATCTGTAACCCTAGATTCTTTTGTCTGAACTCAGATATTAGTGACACTTTGGGGAAATTAGCAAGGAGCACTGGCAGACTTTTAAATCATGTCAAACAATTTCTCCTGATGCCTGTTTTAAAATAGTCTCTTATCTACAAAGCATGTGACAGGTACTTCAGCTAGACAAGATGATCTCTGCAATTTGCAGCATGGCTGAGTGATTCAATTTAGGTCACAAGTTAATCTTCAAGTGATAAAATAGGACAGAAGTCTTAATAGTAATGTCCAGTTTCTCAATAAAACAATAATCAATGGAATACTAATAGAGTGATAGCTGAGCCACTGGATTACTGATTCAAGTATATGTGAAAACTCTGTTACACAGAAGGACTCTGCAGCACAGAAAAGCTGAGTTATTCAATCTGAGAGAAAAAGCAGAGTCAGGCAGTGACTGTGTGAAGGACACCATGGATCCTAACACTCCTTCTCACTGTGTAACTGTACACACACTCCACATCCTCTCCCACTCTCTATCCACCCTGATTGCTTACAAAGTGAATTCTGCAGTACAGGAATGCAGTCTTTTCAATCCTACTCATAACAAGATCCTCCAAACCAAAATTTGCAAATGATGAATGCCCTTAACCTTTCTATTATCAGCTGGGTGCTAAATATTCATAAAACCATATGTGAACATTCTGCTGTTTTTTCCCTTTATTTGAATGTCTTATCTTATGGTCCAACACACAGACTAAGAAAACCACTGGTATCTAATTTGGAGCTACTTTTATTTTAAATAAACATATTCCTTGACTAATAACCTTGTCACCATGCAATGTGCTACTGGATTCAAATTTGGCCCCAACCCACTGTAGACCAAGTAATCTCAGGCATGTGAGTCATTAGAAGAATCCCTCTGAATGTCACACATATAATTGCAGCAAAAAGACTACCTCTATTTACCTCTCCTGGAATGGCTGTAGTGTAGACAAGCAGGCTCTGTTGACATGTCTCAAAACCAATTATTCATCTGTTAACAATTCACCTATTCTGTCCCTCCTGCCTCCTTTTTAAGGTCATGCTTTTCATGTAGATATTTAAAAGCTTCACTATGCAACCTATACAAAGCCCTTATTATTGTAAAACACATTAAATAAAATAAAGCAACTAAACACAGGATAAAAAGAGGATTCAATTGAACATTCCTGTTGAAGAAAATTCCTCTTTAACTCCTTTTGAATACCGGTGTATAAAACCTTGTCTATAATCAATATTTACTTTAGCTTTTATCTCGGCCACAAGAAGAAGTTCTTTATATGTTAGTTATCTCTAATTTGGAGAATGAAGCATATTTCTTCAAGGATGTTGTAAACTGTCAACCTAAAGTTCAATATTTTTAGGAATATTTTACAAAGGTTGGGGAATTTTAACCAAATATATTAGAGATATGTTCTTTTAGGTCAGCTACTTCATTTGTGCTGCCAAAAAATAAAAGATGTTTCTTCCAATGCAATCCCTAGTGTTTTGCTTGGCTGTGCTTCAAATTACTCAAGCCAGAACTATTTTTATATAATTTTACATTATTTACATCTTATGAAAAGCTGGACTGGCCTCTTATAAGGAGAAAAGATGACATAAGTGTCCTGATAAAGACTATCCTGAACATCCCAGAAATCTGTGACCTTATGCAGAATACAGATCAGCTATCTCTTTCTTGCTACTTGAATTTCATTATAAAAGCAGAACAGACCCAGAATGGAGCTGGCACCAGAATGGGACAGGCTGTGGCAGTTTTACTCATGCCAAGAAGTACCTAACTCAGTAGGGGTGTTCCCTGACTTGAGTGAGCCAATTCAGTAGGAGTCTGGATTTAGTGTGAATGAAGGTACTATAAATTTCTCTAAAAGTTAAAGCATTTTTGCATTGTAAAAAAATAATTCTAACTTTGATTTGAACTTTTGGATTAAGTGTAAAGATGAGTGAGACAATGCAATAACACCTCTTGCGCCATCACCTATAAAGAGATTGAGAGGTTACTACACTCAGCTGTAAATGCCTGAGCTCCTGGGAAACCAATCCCACACAAGACCACCTGTTGGAATACAGCAGTAGATAACCTAGTAACTAGAATGGAAAAAGAATAGGCAACAAATTTATAACCCAAGTTATTTGCAACCCAGCTCAAAATTGGGACCGTTAGAAGTAGACCACATGATAGAAGATGAGCCCTGACATATTTATAGATATAGATATAGATAGATATAGATATAGATATAGATATAGATATAGATATAGATATAGATATAGATATAGATATAGATATAGATATAGATATAGATATATAGATATCTCAGCATCAGTAAAGTAACCAATTTAGGTATAAGTAAGGTGATGTCACGACCACCCAAACACAATGGATCTTCTCTAGAATTAAAATTAAATTATGTTTGAAGAGAAATTCTGAAATACTTGGTTACTTCTGGTGGGGTTTTTTTCCACTTGCAGCATTCACCAAATGAAAATATTCGAGAAACTAAAAGCTGATCATTCATTTGGTGTTTCTGGTTGAGAGCAGAAGAAGGAGGGAGAACTTATTCTCATGAGGTTTCCAGCAGATTTCACGTCAAAGAGGTTAGAATAGTTTGAATAAATGCCACATAAACATCTGGGGCCAGATTCATGGGATATTCCAGCTGCTTTGGAGCAATTCAATGACACAAAGCAGCAGTAAAACCCACTTTACTGGCCATTTAAGTCAAGTTTATGGCTGCTTTGCATTCCCAGAGCAGCTCAAAACAGCCAATACCATTGAAACTTACTCTGAATTTCTCAGCTTTGAGCGGAGCTGCAACCTAACTCCAAAATCCTCTAATGTGTCCATTTCTAACATTCTAACTCGGCATGTGTCTGCTCATCACCACCTTTGTTTGCAGCATGATTGTAATGATCTAATTAGGAACTAAAAGTACTTCCAGCCAATTAACACTCCTTGAAGTTTTAAGAAACACAACTTCCAATGAGTTCAAGTAACTGTTAAAGAAACGTAGCATTTTCTTTCTAATTAATCTATTTCTCAGAATGCAAACTGTAATTTCACTCCCTGTAATATGGTATTATATGGCTCTTGCTGGTAGCAAACTATCAGATTTGCACTGAGTTTCCCAGACTTCAAGACTGAAGCTTGCCAGGCTTGCTCTGTCTTGTCCTGGGTTTTTCTTGGCCAGCTGGCAACTTTGCTTCTCTTGACTTATCTTTAACATCAAGATGTCTGATGTAACAGGTACCTCTGGCTGATTTGTTTTACTTTTGTTTATCTTCATATGCTATACCACTACGATTTTACAACTCCAGTATATATAATGATATAGTTTATAGAAATCCAGGCCTGCTGTGACAGTAGAGAAGTGGAGAGAGGATGCAGTGTGGAGGAATACCTCCATGGGATGATAAGAAATGTGTACACAGACTTGTTATTCAAGACCCAGCTGTAAGCAACTAACCTACAGTCAGGTAAAGAAATGTACACCTGGGGCTGGACAGAACTGGGTTTAGGTATAACTGAGAATAAAGACATAACATGTAGCCTACAAAAAGGGCACATATCCAGCAAATTTGGACATAACTTAAAGCTGCAGACCCATGAGAAAAGAGCCAATATGCAATCATAGGTTAGCAAGTGTATATAAAGTCCTTCATTGAGGAAGAGGAAACCACTAAGATGAACATCATATTTCTTCAAGTGAATGACTAGAAGCTGACAAGCCTGCATTGCCCCAGCTGCTTAAGAGCAAAATGAAACAACCAAACTTGGGAGCAAGAGGAGAAGGAAAATGTTGAGCATAATAACAGAAAAAGGGGTGGAAACTAAGCACGTGTACTACATCGTTATTATTAATGAGAGTTTCTGTATTAAAATATTCTTTTCTGAAAGGAAATTTGCACAAATGATTCTTGGATTAAACTGAAAGTATTTCAGACATGACAACAATAAATTCTTGGCTTTATATGTAAAGTGTGCTTTTTCTTTGCTCACGAACAATTCTGTGTGCATACCAACACATATAACAAATAAAAGTGATCACCAGCAACCTCCCAGGATTTTGCAGAAATACATTATTGAATGTTCTTGAAGACATTGCATATCATAATCATGAGTACCATGAGTACCATTAACTGAATGTAGTAGGAGGGCAGAATGAAAAATGGTGAGGAAATTAATAACCCTGTACTTAGAACAAGGTTTGTATTTTACAAGATAAATAAGGCTTGGATCTCCATACCACCTGTGAAGAGTAGAAAAGTCATGAAGGACCAGTCATTCATTAGGTGAAGCAGGAATCCCTGGAAACGTAGCATAATGGTGTTGGCTGCAGAAGTTAAATTAACATTACACCAGGAGCCATATATTTCCTGGATTTTCAGTGCTTCATTTAGCAACCTTAATATTCTTTTAACCACAGGTATTTAGTGTAATGTATATACAATATCTGTTTTCTCATTAGATTTTTTTTTCCCCTTTTCTGCCTGTCCCTTAATAGGGATGGATGGAGCAATTAAAACACAGCTCCACTTCAGAGCATACTGCAAAACCCAGGAGGAGCTTCTGCCTCTCGGAGTGCCAGAGGGCATAGCTGGCAGCAGCTGTGCCATTGCTTCCAAAAGTGTTATATATATATTTATGTATATACTTTTATGCAGCTAATTATTTCAGATGGACACTCAAAAGGAAGCAGAAGCTATGACCTGATTTATTCTAAAATGCCTTTAGTGTTTACTAGTACATTACATTACAGCCAAAATAGATTTTACAAAGGAAGGTGAAGGTAAAAGGGGGCAGATTCCTTAATCTCCACAACCTCAGAATATCTGTAAGGAAACACAACATCATCTTGTCATTATTATCCCTGCATGCAAGTTTTGTCTAACAATATACTCCCATCTCTGAGCCAATTTTCACTAATTTTTTTTCCTCTCTTTTCTCTCATTGCCTTTTTAAAAGTGGTTATAAATATGCAAGAAGTTGATTTCAGTCCTTATTTTCAAATTGAATAATTTCAAATTCAACACAGTGTATGTACATTGCCTATTTGCAACGTACATACATTGGAGAAGAATAAATGTATACCATATATTATCAAAAATGTACACATCATATTATCAATTAGGTACTAATTTGATGTAGTACGTTCAAAACCCATTCTGTTTTTCAGTGGAAAGTCAGCTTCCTCCAAATCCCAAACAAGACATCTTGGACTGATCTATGGATTAGTTTACCCTGTGTTTCAATTTAACATATTTCCTAGGCAATGAGAATGTGCAATGATGCATTGTAGAAATCTTATCAAGACAAAAATCCCAATTAGAAGAGCATAGGAGTATAAGCTACAACAAAAAGCAGATCCTCTGCTTCACTGGGGTATCTTAGGCAGACACAGGTTCGTGTTCATCTAATCTGAAATACATCACCTTGCATCTCTTAGGTGAATAAAATGTTCTCATTTGAGCTATTCTAATTCCCCAAATAAATATCATAATATGTCACTTCCTACTTATAGCATACTGAACAATTCCAAAATTGTGTTAAAAATTGTCTTTTGATTAAAAAAAATGTTTGTTTACAATTTCACACTGAAAATTCACAGCCAACTCTATACTTGATCTATAGCCAGTGTCACAGCAGACTTCAATCTATATCAGTAAAAGACAGATAACTAAAAGGACTGATGTATTTTCCACAGATTTGCTATAATTTGGTTTATTAATTAATTAAAATGAATTAGATTCTTCCCTTCCACTTCCCTTATCAGCCTCACTGCTTATCCATTTATTACATTTTACCATACTAAAACATCAAGTTTTCTGTGGAGGGATATGTGGGCTTGGGTTGTGGGAGAAATTTGGAGAATTACTTTATTTTACAATATTTAATCCTCTGCAGCCAAGATCCCTGAGTGTTTCTATAGTCTTTGCTCCTCTAGTTGTTTTATGGTTCCAAGAACAATGATAATGAAAGAAAGAAAGAAAATACACAACTGGTTGCACTCACTTATTTTAAGAAGCTTCTTTTTCTACAGCACAATAAAAACCAACTCTGAGCCTCATGAGTATAACACAGAAGACAATATTTCAGTGCATTTCATGCTCTATTATCTTATTTAGTGATACATCAGATTTTAAAATTAATGTAACAATACCATTTACTTAAATAAACCATGCCACAAACACAGGCAAAAGCCATTGAGAAGGATTAGCAGGAAGACAGCATTTAGGATGTCTTTGCTAGCACAGTATATTACATTTAAAAATACACAAAGTTAAGAACATCACGTTTGCTTTTTTATCGTTAGCTGTCTGATAGGCTATTTATTTCAGAAAATAGTGATTGAATACTGGCTGCCAGGTAATAAGCTTTCTCTAGTCTGTTATAGGAATTAAATTATCAGCAATCAGTAGTGCTCCTGGTAGCCATGTATTATGTGTACAACACACTAGCTGTCCTTTAAATCAAGATGTATCTTTTAATCAGAAGTATGTCCTTTCCATAAAGAATTCAAAGTTGGTTCAAGTTCAAAACAAGTTAGAAAAAAAGAAAAAGGCCAACTCATTCACGACTTAGCATGACTGGTGCTGTCACAGTTATTTTTATTCCTAGTCAAGCACTCAGTGGCTGCTGTGTGGTGCAGGTCCCTGGGAAGACTCAGGGCTCTGTGAGAGTCGTTTTGCTGTGCTGCCCTAGAGGTTTAGCAGGAAGCATCCAGCAGGCTCTGTGCTCCACCACGTCCTCCTCAACAACCTCACTAATGAAAGGGTCAGTCATCTTTTGGAGCGACGTACCATGTTGCCTTTTTCTTTCTCAAAGAAGAGGTTAAGCCTCTTGATATGAGCTCAGGAGAGGCCAGGATATGCTTCCTTAAACAGCAGCAAAATAGCTTCACCAAAGGCCTTTGTGGGAAGCGAGGTAAATTCAGAAAGAGCTGGGATTTGTGAGCCACTGTATGGGGCAACTTCATTATTACCTCCTTAGTTTCTGCCAGCTGAGAGACCAGTGTCCAACTACCAGCATACCCAGTTGGACAAAAGAGCAGGCATCTTTCTGGATCTTTTCTAATGATAGAGGGCAGCAGTACCTGTTAAGGCAGTGGTAATCTTGTTTATTTGATGCAATCTCTTGTACAGTTTTATTTATAATTTTCTGTCTTTATGCATGCAAAAATTCATCTAGGGAAGAAATACAAGAGAACCTAGACTGAACACAGAATCTGCCTATGCACCATCTTTGTCATAACTACCCTACAGGGTTAATACCTATGATGATAAAAAACACCAACTCACATGCCACAGATGCCAGATATGCATAAAATAAACCCAAAACTCACAGATTTGAGGCATGCAACAGGAAGGATTACTTCATACTTTCTCATTAATCATCCCCTAAATACTACCTACTTGTGACTGCCAGGAATAGAATACCAGATTAAACCAGTTATTTTAACTGTTCCCTCGTTCTTGACACTTGATCTTAAGATATTCTCCAAGATGGTCAACACTTGACAGGACAAGGACACAAACAACCTTTTGGAGGGTTGGATGGCAGGACCAGAAGAACTGCAAAGGCTCCAACAATAATTATTCTGCAATTCTGATGTCACTCCATGTGATTTTTCCTGTGTAAGAGATTATTTTCCACACCACTCACATTGACTTATTCTTTAAGGACAGCAAGAGAAAAGGATCAATGGTGACTGCACACAGCCATTTATCACCTCAGGAGCTCCCACCCCAATTTCATGGGAGCCAGTGCACCAAAAGAAATCACAAAATGACCAGGGAAAAACACAAGGTGTCAAAACACCTAGTCCTATCTTTCCCCTTCTTTGGAAATTTCCAATTTCTGGAGCAGCCATAAGAGAGCAACTGACTTTTCATGCTGTGCACCCCAGTCACCTCCTCTGAGAATCCCCCTGCATGACATTTACTTTAATAGGTCTAATTATAAAGAAATGCACTTTTCAGTCAGAACTGAAGAACCAGTAGGGTTTTCTTCTTTAACATGCCAACCAGCTGTTTTGAAAGGTACTTCTCTAATCTCTTTCCTTCCACATGTTCAAACAGATGAAAGTAATTTTGTGCTCAACTGTCTATAAGTAATTAGACTGGGATGTAAAGGAGTCTTTATGTATCAGTTCAGAAAGAGCCACACTCTTAGCATACAGAATAATTATTAGCAATCTTCTTCATCTGTAAGGTATACCTTATGCATTTTACATGAGTTCCCATTATTAACATAACCTGACTATCAAAGCTCCATTGAAACTGGTGTCTTCTTTTTCATGTAACTGACTGAAATTCCCCAGAAATATAGTAATTTGAAAACAGCAATGCTGATGATTTGTTTCAGCTGTAATTTGTTTTTTTTTTCTCTTCTTTGTTGTTCTTCTAGTAAAGACCTAAACCAGTGGGGCTCCAATATACACAAACAAGTGTTCTGCTTTTGCTACAAGATGGATATTAATATTCAGTGAGGGTCCTAGAATGCTGCCTTTTGTCAGTTTCCAGGGCTAAATTCCCTTAATCTTATTAATTAGGAGGTCACAAAAAGAATACTTTATTGGGAAACAAAATGTGTGTTCTAAAGCTAGATTCAATTAAATCTATGAATTTACTAGGAACGATGACAGTAGAACACTTCTTCAGAATCTGCCTCTGAACTGTGCTTAGCATGTCTGTAAACAGGGTGGGCAATTACTGAAACCTCAGATGGGTAGAAACATCTTTCGAACAATAGGTATTTAAAAAGTTGGAACATCTTTCACAAGAAAAGTTAGAGCTTCAGGACTGGGATTGTACTCAGTATAAGGAAAGATGGAGAAAAAGCACATACCATCCCAGGACTTGCAATCTTGCTCATAGGTGCAGGAAAAACTGATCCAGGTTGGAAGAGATGCAGTAAAAGGCAACTTTTCACCCCATATGGCAAACATTTTTTGAAAGCAGATTGTTTCCTCAAATATATCCCTCACTTTACAGCTACATACCATGACCACATATTTTCATGAAATGAAGTCCCAGTTTTCTCAGAAATAGAATATCATTTTAGTTTCCTTAGAATCACAAGGCATCCACAGGATGTAAAGTTTGACTCTTGGTGGTTTTGCCACCAACGATGGAGGAGAGATGGTTATTTGCCAACAGACAAGAGCTGTGGTAGAGAGACCAAAAGCATTTAATTTTTTGGTCACTGCCAAAGAAGCAATGTTTTGCCCAAGAACACATCAGAAGGACTTGGCATAACCTTCAAGGATTACAAGCATTACAATGCTTGTAAGTCAATGCAAGTGACTTGGATGTTCTGTGTCTGTCCCCAGAGTAAGACACACTCTGTGAGTACAACCAGAAGTGAGGCACTTTTGATTATTCTGACTGACAGAAACTATACTCTATAGATGTGTTAGAACAGCCAGCTCCTGCCCTGAAGAGCTGATTTTCTAAACTGACCAAAAAGCAGCAAAAGACCAAAATGAAACTGAAAAGCAAAGTGAAGATATATTCATTTCTTATACAACACGTTACAGCTGTGAGAAGTGGTCCAGCAGGACAAAGTCAGGGCATTTTTCTGTCAAATCCATGTTATGATGAAGGTATGTCAACAAAACACTGTCATACAAAATATTATCCCAGTGCAGCTCAGTCCAGTCTGGCCAGCCATCCGGTGAAGAGTAAGAACAGCAATACACCAGATATTAAGATCTTTAATGTGCTGGGAAAGGCTTGAGAAAAGCCCTGAGCTGGACTTAGCCCTCTTCTAAATGGCGTTGTGAGGGAAGTGGGAGATGCACAGCCTCAGGGGAGTAAGCTGGTGGCAGAACATGTGGCACACCCACTACCAACTCCCTAAAAACAGACACACATTCTAGTCAGACTGTTCCTGACAAACCTAAGATACTTATTCTGTTTATTAGCTAGATGTATGTACCTCTGGTACATACCATAGCAGAAAACACAGCAGCAGCAGGACACAGCCTGTCTGCAACAAAGACAGCTCTTCACAAGGCTGATTTTTAAAATTAGGAGTTGTATAGTGAAAGGATCCACCACAAACCAAACGAAAACAATTGGAAATGTTGCCCTGTGATGCAGGTGAAAAGGAAGTGTTATCCTTGCACAGTTTGTATCAACAAGGGTAAATAATGTTCCAGATTTAACTTTCAGATAGAAAAGAGAGTACTACTCACTAGGCAGGAAATGATGGGTTGAGATGATGAGAGCATCAGGCACACATTTTCCCATTAGAAATCAATTAATCTCTGCCTGGCCCAGAGTTCAAGTCATGTGACTTCATGCATAACACTTAACGCATTCAAGACTGCAACCTAAGTATCCCATGGAGGTACAAAAATATGGAAACAGAAAGGGCTGGAATTGTGGTTATATCATGTGTTCCTGCCTTTCATATTATTTGTTTTCTCAGAGACCAAAGGTGTGTATGATACATTACAAATGCTCTCTCTCTGCAAATATCCAAAATAATTACTTCCATGTAATGTATTAAAGATGTTCTCGGATGTTTGAAGCACCTAGGAAAGAGTTCCTTCTCACTTTCTCTGGAATGTCCTCAATAAATTATTACTTTCCTCACATAGACTCCTGGATGTTACAGAAAATATAATAGGAAAGATCCCAATAGCTGAATATATAAAAGCACTACACAGATAGAGGTCAAAATTACTCATCACCTTCACCTGAATACAATTTCTGTGTTTTGGTAGGTCATTCTCATTGATTCTAGGAAGTGTTATTGTTTATGTCCATGATTACTTGACTGCTTTGCTAAAGTCTGTTTTTTGTGGTGAGCACTGAACTGTGCCAGGGCTCTCCATCGTTGCTCACAATGGTATCACCAGAGGTCTGGAGATTTGGTACCACTGTACCTTGTCAAAAAGCAAATAAATATACTGGTGCACATCTCCTAAGCATGGGGAGATGTCAAAGAGACCCCCAAGAACTTCTTCACAGGGTCTGCTCTCAGCTGGCTATGCCCTATCATACATCTATACCTACAGGAACAACAGGGACAAAGAGTGCTCTCTTTTATCCTAAAAAATTGCTGCCAAAAGCAGAGTGAAAAAAGGACCCAGAAAAGGCATGATCTTGCCAACCACTCCCAGGGACTACCTGGCATAGCTGTTCAGTCACACTAGCAGGAACATGGCAAGCCTCTGAAACAATACAGCTGTGTCCTGAAAGAAACTTACCTTGATGGGGATCTTCAAGAATCATTTGGACCATCTGAGAAAAGAGGTGCTGGAAAAGGAAACTCTGAGAAACAAAGGACAAATAAATAAAGCATAACCCCTGTACCCAATTAAGGAAGACCCCAGAGCAGACAAGGACTTCATTAGTCAGAGCTGATCTAACATAGAGGTGCTTAGTTGCTGTATGGATGCCATAGAATGGGCAGAAAAATTACAAAATACTCCACATGGATCAAGACATGCCTGTGACCATTCAGCTATGTCAGACTTGTTTTAATGTTGGATGAAACTCAGAAGCTCATTTAAAATACTGGGCATACACAAAGTGAGTAAATTGCTTAGAATAAGGTGAATATGTCAATAAAATGAGAAACATAAAAGCTGTAGGTAGGCAAAATAAGTGTAAGTTATAAGGGAAGCTTAATTTTTACCTTGACACAAACCTCGAGTACTAATTGTTCTATCTAGATAATACCCCAATAAGTCATGTGTGGTCACTGAGGATATTTTTCAATCTTTTAAAATTTGCTTTGTTTTAAAAGATGGAATCTTTGCTTATTGTAACCAAGTAGTAGAAGAGGCTCTGCAGACAGGTCCTGCAGATATTAAATTTTCTCACGATTATTCTTTGCCAGAGAATGAGTCATTCCTGTTCGTTTCTTTTTTCTTCTTCGTGTTGTGGCTTTTTGTTGTGCATATTCATTTTATATTATATGAATTATACCAAGAATGTACATCATGGGAATACATCTCATGTTGGAGAAAAACTGGACTTTTTAAATTCTTTTAACTGAGGGTCTGTGAGTGTTTATTTTGTTTTCCCCAAATTCTATGAACAGTCACCATGATTTTATGATCTTTCCATTTGTTACACTTTGAAATATATAAATAGAATTTGAAACAATAAGCAAGATTCACCAGGAGGCTCTGACTGCCTGATGCTGCTGTAATGAGTGGATGCACCCTGAACCCCCCCCCTTATGTTGGTTCAAAACCAAATTATGAGCTCTGACCCCATCCAGTAAGGCTCTTAATTCCTACAGGTTTGTTCCCATGTAAAAAAAAAAAAAATCCATAAGTGGTGTCTTGGATTAGAGATTCAAGTCTATGTGTCCCTGTGCCCCATGCTCAATGCTCACAAGCATCCAAACACAGAATTAAATGGACAGTGGTGTCCTCTCAGTGTCAAGTCAGAAAATTATCTAGTTTCTGTAAATTGCACAAGGCAGCAGAGCCAAGTATCTATTATCCCTGCTCAACCCCAAGAAGCAAAATAATGCAGAACATACAAAAGGCAAACACAACTTTCCATTAGACCCACCTCCTGACAATTAAATTCATCTGTGTGACATAACTAAACTACCTTGCCTTTTGAAAATTCTCAGCTATAATTTTCCTCAGCAAGATCCCACAAACTGAGATCCTACACTGCAACATCTCAAAGGAGAATTTCTGGTGCTCTTTTTAAGGACGTTAGGGCAATGAAGAAAGTGGTGAGTGCAGATGGGCTCCTTTCTTCCATGGGAGAGAGCTTAAGACAAAATGGAAAAGCTATACTGTAATACTCTTGCTTCAAGCCATCTAGCTGTGGGCAAGCAGGCAGGCCCATTTTTTGTTTCTGTTGAGAAACTTGTCTCAGCTATTGATGATGATAGCAGAGTTGTGGAAATAAAACAACCAGGTACCAGCACTGGTTCTTTGTTCTCAGTAGGGTAATAAATACAAGTACCTTCCCTTGTAAACAAACAGACTGTTGAAGCAATTATTTTGATCCCTGTGAAAGCCCCATGTTCAAAAAGCATTTGCTCTTGATTGCTCCATTATGGGTTCAATCTCTTTCCAGATCACATCGTTGATCTCCTCGTGAGTTTTGATCAGTGCCGTACTTAATTGTGAGGAACGGTCTCAAAGAAACTATTGCCAGTTCATACCAACCTCCAGAGTTCAAAGGAGGGATATGCTTCCCCCTCAGTTTTTTGAATGTTCACTCTTCATTTCAGGTTGTGTTTTGAAATTCACTTTGCTTCTCAAAGCTTGTTTTGTTTGGGCCATTTTTTCCCCTGTAGAACACACCCCATAAAGAATTCAGAAGAAAACAAATTGTAGTGAAGAAAAAAATATGAGCAAAACCATAGTATTTTATCTATATTGAATTCTTTGCTGTCTACTGTGTTCCCTCTCTGTCACTTGAAATATTGTTCCTCCCTAGTAAAAAAAAATCCTTTTAACACTATTTTTAAGCAGCTTGGTTTTATTGAAAAAGGTGATGACGAGTTAGTGGTAATATGAGTCAGACTGAGTGCTTTCATGTGTCATGTCTCATCCAGAATTCTGGTGGTTTTTTTTTCCTCTGAAAATGTATTTACAAGGAATGTGCTTTTCTCGTCTTCATTTGTGCACACTACAAAAAACACCTCATTATTTGATAAGCTGGCAACTGTCTGTGCCCAGGACTGAAAAACAGACTTCTTGGAAAGAGGTGTTTCTGGAAAAATTGCACTATACCTGCTCAATGAATGAGTAAAGATAAGTGTTAGCAGTCTCTCTGCTTTCACTTTATCCACCTTTCCTTAGAGGAGTTCTCTTTGATAATTGTTGCTAGAATGCATCATGATCCCAGGAGGCTCTGCAGGACATCAAGGTTTTGTCTCACTATTAAGGAGCTCCAGTTACATGCATCCATTCCAACTTCACCTAACAAAGTCCCTGCCTTGGGAGCTTCTCAGTGTAGACCTCCCTCTGGTGAAAAGGAGATTGTCATCTTCACAATCAAATTAAAACTTGGGAGGGCTCAACCATTTTCCAGAAATACATGTTTCTCTCCATTTTCTATGGAGGGGATCTCAGTGCACTAAGAAATCTTAAGCACTTCAGTTATGTGTCTAAACTTGCAGATAGCATAAAATCTACCCAAATTACATCCTGATAAACTGAGGGAAGATATTAAATACCACCTATCCAGGCAGGTGGATGAGAAGTACCAAAGAGTGGGTATTAGAGAACATTGAAAATACAAAATCCACCTTGGTACTTTATGCGCAGGCTATGAATGTAAGGCATTTTTCTTTGGTTTCTCACCCTACCACAGTCTGCTTCTGAAATGATTAATTGCCTCTTTCTCTGGTCCTCACTTGCAAAACAGGGAGAAAACCCCCCCTTCCCTCAGAGTGAGTACATTACACATCACAATATGGGATACAAGCAAGTCCTATGGCAAGAGGGGTGAATGGGAACAGGTATCTACATTTCCTTAAAATAGATGGATAAAACAGAACCATAGCCCTGCACAACTGGTTTATTGCAGCATTTCAGGAGTACATGAAATATTCTTAAAGCAATAAAGGACAAATGACACCTTCAACAGCACCCACTTCTCAAAGAGGGTACCTGCAACACCTTACCATAATCAGAGCTAAACACAGACGTGAGCTGTCCCAGGGTATATATTATCCAATGTAAATTGCATGTCATGGATTATATAGCAAAAAAACCAGGAGTGGGGGATGGGAAAAGGAGAAGGAAGTTCCATCTTCATATTTATTTTGCTTCATAAATATTCATTCCCTCTATGACCCTCTCATGTCCTGGCACAGAACTGTGCTGTTTTTCATTTTACCATTAAAGAATGTCACATCATAAACAACCAGTTCCAGCAGACATGCATAAAATCTCACACTCAGCCGAGCCCATAACTTTCCATGAGTAATCAAATGCTCTATGCAATAATTTTTAAGCTGTTAATTATGCATTATTTGATCAGCTTGTATGTTCATGCTAGACACCTGATTAGCAAACACTACAGTGTTTATTCATTTTTCTTCCATTGCTGGCTGGTTATCTATCTATCTATCTATCTATCACCTATCTTCTATTTATGTGTTCCTTACTATGACAGCGTCAAAGTAATTTCTATATATTTAAAAACAGAAACAACATTATATTTCCTAATCTTTTTTTTTGCTTTCTTCCTTTTCCCAGCTTGATTAGTTCATAGGTTTGTCAATTATTTATATTAAACTCATTTCTCCTTGAGATCAAACAAGTTTTTTACAAACGTAAAATGACTGTGAATTTTGAAATCTAAGGTTAAAAATATCTGACTTCTGCATTTTTTCCTGAAAAAACAGGAACCACCTCTGTCATTTTGATGGAGACAGAAGGTTCTGCAGTCTTACTGCTCCATCTCTTGAGGACACATTTCTTGGGAGCTTCCCCTGCTAAATAAAGTCTTGCTGGCTCAGTGCATCTTAATTGCCATGAGAGTTTCTGATTATCTCTTGGGAAGAGAAAGCACCTTCAGCCATCCTGGACAGCTTCACACCATAGAAACTGTAGTTTATTCTACATTTCATACCAGCAGCTAATAATTTCATAAGCAAAATGGGCAAGGGCATTGAGGTTTCTTCACCCCTAGCATCTTCATGTCCCAGTAGCATTCTGCACCCCTAAAGGACACAGAAACCACACCAGCTTAGCTATCTGAAGATAAAAGCTGCTTAATACAGGGAGAACATGGTGCAGGAGGTACAGTCTCTAAGCAGCTCTTCTCAGATTGCTTTGGCATAACTTTAATCAGTTGCTCTTAGCTGAAGACACACACAAAAAGTGGGTTGATCACTATTCTCTGACCCACTGAAGTGTCATTGCTGAACTCATCTTCTGGCTTTCACTGTGCACAAACACAAGGGAGAAAGAAAGAGCAGGCCTGCCCTGCTCCCATGACAGTGGCAGGCTAAAACGAAGCCATAACATCCATTTAGTGCCTCTTTAGAAGAGCTAAATGGATTTTGTAAATTCCATCGGTAAATTAGTGCTAGTGTTATTCACATAAATCTTGCCATTAAAATGATTTACTTCAACTGCAGCATTATTAATGTTCAGTAAATTAGGTCCATAAAATGACATTTGCCATGCCATTAACTGAAGATAATCCACAAAGCTCATTTCTAACCCCCTTTATATTTTTATAGTGTCCTTCATAAACACTGCTGGAGCTCTCTGAGATGCATGCAGTCATCAGTATATTGATAGCTCTGACACAGCATACGCTTCAGATCAATTACTGAATTGGGAGACTAATTTAAACAATTTTACTTGTGGTCAGAACAAGATTCATTATTTATGAGTGCAAACAAAACTGTATCATTGTTCTTCAATTCAAAACACATGTTCCCTGGAACATCAGGCCTCTTCAGACTGTCTTCAGTCAAATTAGATTATAGCCCTGGAAAATTTTGGACATTTCAGAAAGCAGCTGAACAAGGATGTCAGAAATTTAAGTAGAGACCTTGAAGCAACCAAGAAAAAAAAACCTATTTTAAATTATTTACAGTTTGGTCAAAAAATAAATCTCACAAAGCATTGTAAGTTCATTAACATATTTTTTTAATGTTTATATATATATTAAGCATTTCCATTAAAGCCCTGAAGTTGTTTAAGTCCATTCACACTTTTATTTGAGGAGAAAAGGTCTTAAAGGTGTTATTAATTTGTCTGATCTCTCAATTGCTTGATTTTGCTAGTACAGTAAATTTCACGCCTAACAATAGCATTATAATTTTATGCAATTCTAAGTGTCCTCTGCTCCCACTGATGACATGAGGATGATGTCATTAAACCATGTCCCTTGATGGATTTACAAAGCAGATGATTCGTAGATGACTTCATTACATTGGGACTACATTGGGAAGAGTCTGCACCCATCTAAAAACAAAATGAGCTACATGGAGAAATATCCAATCAACACCATTCCATAAAATAATAGTTCAAATTACAAGAATAAAAATATTTGAATTCCTTAGATCAGGAATGTGATTTTATAGCAATATGACAAATTAATTTTACAGTGGGTTCTGTGAAAACAAAAAGTATGCAAGCAGTCTGACCAGGGAGTTTTACCTGGGATTATCTTTACTTGAAACTACATCAAGACCAAATCAATATCACCAGGATCATGCTCCAACAGTTTAGGAATTTACTGCCCTTCAGCTACTTGTAACTGGCCCCTATGTAAAAGGCAGTTTTTATCTATGTTTGTGTTCCCCTTCTGCTTCAGCACAAAATACAATTATTTGGCTTGAAGAACCCACATAAGTGTTTTATCTGTTCAAGCGTGGTTCAAAGAAGACCTTTGCATCCTATTAACCTACTGATCTCTGATGGAGCTCCTGTTGTAAGGGCACCTTCTAACTCTTTCCTCCAACTCTGCATTGCCATGTTTCTGCACCCATTCATGCTAAGAGAGGAAATAGAAAAGTCTCAGATTTAAGCTTTCTTAATCTCTTCTAAACAGGAGGCTCCAAACACTGCAAAGCATTGAAATGACAGCTTTGTTGCCTACCTTGTTGTCATTGCTCTAAAAGAACATGAACTCAATCACACTTAAATTCATTACATCTACAAGGCAGAGTTAACTAGTTCCCTAAACCAGGTCAATCTTGTTACTGCACTCCAACCACTCCCAAACAATGAAAGCATGAAATGGCTGAGGAGAATTTCTGTAGTGAACACCAGGAGTTGGCAGAAATTCTTAAATGGGGTAGATTGCCATTCCAGCCAAAGTGCAGATATGAGGATGGGAACGGGATGCTGCTCTTACACCACAGGCACCAACAGTCCTCAGAAATACAAAACAAAGCTGCTACAAAATATCCAGAAATGTTTGGATATTTGGGGTATGGAAGTTATTCCAGCTCCATCCTGCGGAGTTCATGTTCCTGTAATGGACTGCTGTCCCCCACGGATGCTCACTCTCAAGTGGAAGAGCTTTTTGGCACTCTTTGTGTCCCCATGCCCTTGCTGAACATCTCCGTTCCTTTAGTGAGGAGAATATAGGCTTGCAGCCACTCATGAAACGTGTCTATTGTCCATCCTCTTTCAAAATGTGTCTGATGTGCCCCTGCTCACATAAATCATAAAACGTGGAGTCAGGCATAGTATTTTTAGAACATGAAAGTAATAGAACATGAAAGTCGTGATTGCCACAACAGAAGTCCAGCTTCAGCTCTAATTAATAGTGTATGCTGCCCCAGACACTTCTTGCTTTCTATGCATGATGGCATGCTTCATGCAATGTGCAAGTTAGTTTGAGCCAGTTCTTAATGATTACAAGATGCTGCTGTGGCTTTTGTTACCTGTTCTTCATTAGTTATTAGTAACAAAACACTAAAACTGATTGGGCAAGACTAGGTAATTGAAGGAAAAAAAAAGAAAAAAACCAACCTATTCCTTTATGCACAAACTACACTAAAGGACTGTTTGAATTTTAACTTGAAAACAGACTGAAATTTTTAAAACAGACAGCTTAGAAGACAAAAGGTATTATTAGGCATTTTCATATATGCAAATCTTCTGAAACAGAGTATGAAAAACATGCAATACTCTAACTTTGCCAAAAATAATTATTAGTGCCCCTATAACCTAAATTTTATAGTTTTGAAGGTTAAACATTTTTTCTGTATGGATTTTTACTGTTAAAAAACCAACCAAACAAAAACAAACAAACAAAAACCAAAACAAACAAACAATCTCTTTTTTTTTCAAACTTTCAGACTTATTCAGCCAGCCCTAAGAGCAGGACAATACCTAGCTCCTTGCAAAAATGTTAGTGAAAGTTGACTTTCCTCCCTGAAAACAATTGGGTTCCTTGCAGACCTTAATAATGGGATGTAATTATAAAACCGAAGTTTTACTAACCCATTGATCAAACACCAACCATGCAAAAGATATTTCAGAGTACATTATAAATATCAGAGGTTTGATTTCTTTGACTGGCATATACAATATTGCTGTATTCTCATTTCTCTAAGATCTTGTAAAATTATTATTATATATACTCCAGTCAAAGAGTCTAATAGCATGACTATTTCCATCACCACTCAGGATGGTCATATGCAAAATGAGCAGTCCTTTGTGTCTCCTGTTGTGCCTTACCCTGCTATCTGCACACCTTGTGATATAAAAGTATTTTAAATAAAACATATGTAGCCTTACTCTGTTGGATGTTGCACGGGTTAGAGCCCAGCAAAGCCAGCTGTTGACAACAACTTCAATGCTTGGTTCAGTTTCTCCTCCTATCGTAGAACAAAAGGAGTTCAGTCTATTTATAAAGCCTACATTTTCACTTCTTCTTGTATTGATAGTCTCAAGGCAGATTTAGTACCTTGCTTGTAGAGTTCAACTCTGATGTCTAAAGATAACCCTGAAGCAAGCTTCCATATCACTAATATTCTTCACATATTATTTTGCTGATCCCAAGAGAGAACCTCTAATAATATGAAGGGAATCAAGAAGAGTGAAGCTGCAAAAGCATGCTGTACTTCTGGTCTTGAGAATGAAAAACAGCATTAGAAGTGTTTAGCCTTTAGCCAACAAAAAACCTATGTCCCTGAGCAGCCTTTTACAGGAAAATTAGATGACTAAAGGAGTATAAGAGGAGTGATTAGAGCTGTTTGCATTTGGAGTTGCATCAGTTCAACACAATCCAATTTTTATCACTCTTTTCATTTACCAGGAGCAAAGGTGCATGTAAACAATTTTATACAGAAAAAAAAAAAAGTTGAAATTCTAAGTTTAGCAAATGGCAGCAAGAGAGATTTAAGCTGAGTTGAAACAAACAACTTGGACCAAGCACCAACCATAGAATGCAGTATGTGGGTTGGGGACATTATGATAAAACAGGCTTCTCACCCTTTCCTTGTGGAGGTCAGCTTGGAAATATAAAACACACGTGGGGCAGGGAGGATCCACTCAGAGCCAAAGCTCATCATCCATGCACTCTGCCAACAGAGAGAGTCACACAGGGTGACAGAGTTGAGGTGAGTAACTTCTGGAGATCTCTTTTTCTCCATTAAGTTTAGAAGGAGCTCATATAACTAGCTTGGCATAGATATTTTAAATCAATCCAAACCAAAACTAAGTTACCTCTTAATGGATGGAAATCATCATTTTAAAAGCCATGGTGCCAGAGGCAACCCAAGCAGGCTGACAATGGGCTTCTGACTGTGAAGATCAGTATGTTTCCATGAAGCACTAAATAAACAAGAGATGGAAGAAGAGGCCTGCATTCTTTAAAAGGACAAGAAGTACAAAAAATAAACTCATGGTTTTACAAAAGGGGAAGAAAAAAAACAACTAAACAAAACAACCAAGACCAGAAAACAAAGCAGGCTGTTTTCAAAAGTAAACTTGAATCACCAAATGTGTTTAATGTAAAGAACCCAGCATGTGGCTGCATCAGAAATATATATTAAGGAAAAATCTTGTGTCTGGAATACATTTCCAAACCATTTTATTTCCTTTTAATAAGAGAACACAGAATATAGAGGGGAGGAAAGGGGTACATGACTCTGACACCAGAAGTCTGTCCTTTCTCAATTATGCAAAAAAGATTTAAGAGATGAAAACATGTTAGAGAGTAGTCTGAGCTGAGGAAAGGATTTGGAGTCCCTTTGAAGACCTGTAACTCTTTTACTCAGCACAGAGGGTGTTTGTGGTGAGGACACTCCTAGCAGTCACCAGAGGTAAGTAGTTTACAAGTAGAAGTGGTTACCAAATCTAGAACCAAAACATGAAACTCTTCTTGAGAAAGCACAGAAAATCTCTGCTGGTTTCACATAAGTGCTGATGAATGGCATACACATATCCCTTGCCTTTGACAATAACACTGGCAATACCATTCCCTCCACGTCAGGAAAAATTTACACCAGAGTAAATGCTGCAGCCTTAAGAGATCTTTGACAGAGAAAGTGAGTTGCTGCTGCTTGCAAGCCATGCAGCAGCCAAAATCAACATTTTCCAAACAATTCAAAGGGCAGTCATCAACAGAAAGAGAGAAATCTCTTACCTGGCAAGCAACTAAAAAATACAGAATATGTCTTCTGCTAACCTATCTTACCTGTAATGGAATGTGCTGTGCATTTTATGGAGCTCTGCTTTGTCCCTGACAACCTTTAATTTGCCATTCTTTGTGCTGGTGTCCTATGCACTGAGGATTATTTTTCTGTGTGATAGACTTTCTTTCTGCAGAAATTTCTGCTTCAATGCCAGAGAATTGCACATAGCTACTTGACTTGCTTGTCAATGAACATTAATTTTTGTGTAAGGTACAATAATCTGCTCTCTGGTCAAAGCATTTCAACATCTTTATGGAAAACATTGGTGTAGGAGTTCCCAAATAATATAAAAATAAGTTGGATAGTAAAACGTTATCAGTAAGAGTGTATTCTATGAGCTAACTGGAAATATATTTCTATTCTGTGCAGGTCAAATTGAAATATATCACTACAAATTTTACAAACCATATTTTCATCGCAATTTCTGAAAAATTAATGGTATAAGTTTCCCTACATGGATATCAAAAGTCTTACTTTTACATATTGGTATTTTACCTGATATTTTAAGGAAGTGGGGGATTTAGGAGCCAGTCTTGACCACTAAATGTCAGAGTGGGCATGTAGAATTGAAATAACATTTGTACATTTGTTTTCACATAATTTATTTTAAAATGCAATATACTGTTGGATAACAACACATACAGTGGTCTTCCAAGACAACTGCTTGGGATCCAAGAAAGTTGCTTAACTTCCTTGGGAGTGTGTAAGCACCAGGCTTTTCAGAAAGCAACTGCAGTGAGTCAGGCTGTAATCAACAGGCTGGAGACTATCTGGAAAAAAACTGGGGATGCAGCCATGTGGCCTTATAATGAATTGAGTGAATATAATGGATTAATATACTGATTTGCAAGATTTTGTTCTGTCCAGCAAAATGCTATGTCTCCATGACATGCAGGTGATTGATAAAAAATAGATTTCCTGGGGAACTTTGCATTCTTTTTCCCCTTTCAAAAAGACTGCTTCGAAGTGAGCAACAGAGTTGTTTCTAGTGTTTGGGTATTTGGTAGTCAAGTGCACGAGCTGTTCTGCTCATTGCCATTATGGTTGTGCTTTAAGCATCTCCACATTCACATTCAGTGAAACAGGTTGCAAGTTATTTGTAAAGCAGGAGAGACACAAATTTGTGCTAATGAAGGATATGGCAGCAACAGTGCAAGAAACTTTGTCATGTAGTTTTAGCATTAAAATCTGTATTATATTTATCTTACTCACGGGGCTCAAGTCCAACATTTCTTCAGTGGTTTTAAGGGTGAAATAATCTGTCCTGTGACCCATTAGACACCACATACATCTTATATTTTTTCAGCATTCATAACTGTACAGTTCGAAATGGTGGCATATACTCCCTACTGTTAATGCTAATATTCTGTCTTGCCATTTCTGTGTTTTTTAGTAGACTTGTGTGTCTTGTTACAAGTCCTGAGCATAGTGAACCTCTCTAAACAGCTCTCCCAAAAGTTTTCTGTAAGTTTTCTGTATCTGCCACCAAAATACTCAAGTTGGGTCAGTCCAAGAGAATCTGTGGGCTGACCTACCTGCCCACATCCTTTCCAGCAAAGTGTTTTCTGTTTGACTTTTCAAATTCAAGTGTTGATACACAGTATAAATATAGATATCAAATATTGCAGATGAGTGATGCATCAGAACTAATTTCCTGACCTTATGATAAAAAAACTTTAACATTTTACAAATGTAAGGTCCTATATTAATTTCACAACTACTGTTAAGGCTCCTATTACGTGATTACCTGAGAACATTCCAGTAGATTTTTACAGCATACCAATTGGACCGGAGAAATAAAAAAGAATTAATCTAACGTCATAAATTGGAAACTGGAGGAAGCATAACTCACACTATTCAGATAAATCATATTTTAGATAACAGACGGTCAGCCAAAAGATTGTATGAGCAACTCTTTATATTAGGTTATTTTGTGTGTAAAAAATGTTGAGAAAGCATTAGAGAGCTCAGCCTACATAACTTTTTTTTTCAACAGTTTTACAGGTATAAATGAAAATGTCAAGTGCTTCTAATAGGTTAGTTCATGGGACTGTGATAAGTATTTATAGAGATTGGTCTGGATGCTTTTCTGTTCGGAACAGTACTGTACAGTTTTTGGCTCATGCTTGAAAGAAGTTATAAACCAAAGGGGGTTCCTCATTCCTCAGCATTTGACATATTCTGATTGCAAAACATTTGGGGTTTTACACGATTTATTGTAAATAATCTCTCCTATAATGTTCACAGCACAATAATTCACAACCCTGAGGCAAGAGAGTTCTGCAGAAATGACATTATACAGAAGATAACTTTTCAGAATTTACCATTTGCACATCATGTTCAGAATCTATAACACATGTAAAGAGGTCAAATCCTCATTTTTCAAATATTTTTTTCTATCATTTTGTTGTATTTTATTAAAAATAGTTACGGCCAGCCTAATAGCTTGACTGATAACTCAATATGTTACCATCTCACATAGAGGTATAAATTGAAATTGGGGAAACAAGTCAGGTTCTTGGATATGAAATGCCTAGCACTAAGGGCTGTGTAGTGAGAGCAGACTTCTTATGCCTAACAGCAGATGAGACAAAAGGAAAGGCTAATACAAAGAAAAATTATATGTCACTAAAATTATGTTGTTTAAATGACATATTCTCTTACAAAAGAAAAATTGGTTCGCGTTTACTAACCTTTAAGTCAAATCTGAGTCAGCGATTTTTCCTTGCATTAGCATGTTTTCACCTGTCTTTTTTCACTGCTCCCCTTGAAGGTGAAATTATGATAAATCATTGTTATTAATATTTCTAATGTTAAAAAGAGCACTCTGCATGAATGAATAATTGGAGCTAGAATCTGAACAGTTGGGTCCTGTTCCCAGGTTTACGACCAGCTCAGGGTATCAAGCAGAATATATACACTTAATTAAAAGACTTGTTGTTCTTTTCCCAACCTTTTCCACCCAAACCCCTATGTCTGGAATTTAAAAAAGCTGTTAAAGGAACTTAGATTCCTAAGTGAAAATCCATTATAACTAGTCAGTAAAAACTGTAATAAGATGCTCTTTCCATTTAAAGGGAGGAGAAGGGTCTCTATGAGAGGCAACCGTCTCTTAAAGGGTCGTAAATTTTAAATATAACCCTTTAAGGCTCTTTTAAGCTCTAAGGCAGAGGAGCACCCAGAAGAGAAAAGAGTCAGACACAGGACCCATGCTGTGGTCCTCAGGAATGGCTACTGCTAGAGTAAGGCACCCAAAAATGAATGGTCCCTTTGAAACCCTGTGGTTTCTGTAGGCTTATAGCAGAGATTTTTGTAAGACTCAGCTTTCTCCCACTTGCTCCATGTTTTATAAGTTTTCATCCTATGGAAGATGTTGCAAGGGAAGTATCTCTAGTTTCAGCCTAGTCTGTAGGGAAGGTTCAGACTTCCCAGGAGCAAAGTGGGTATCCCAGTTTAAGGTTACAAGTATCCTGACCCAACACTACCTGAACAAGAAAGGCAAGGACACTGACCTAGCACACTCCCATTAAGAAAGGCTGAAAACATCTGTGTCACAGGGTGTGGTCTGCCTGGATCAGTGCATCTCCCAAGAGGGAACGTGGGAGAGCAGAGGAGAACAAAGCTGCACTTGGGGAAATAACAAATTCAGAATGGTCTGGCTGCAGAAATTTATACTCAGAAGTCCTTGAACCAGAACTCAGAGATCATTACAGGCAAATACCAGTATTATAAAACAAGAGTTGTTCATGATGATCAACATCCTGATCAATGATGCCTCATCCTGGCGTCTCTTTATTTGGTTCCTGGAAGAAGGTGTTACTGTGTTTCATCTTTGTATGTAACTTTCTGGTAACAGCAGTGGGAAATTTTCTTTGGGTTGAAGTGGGCCAAAGTCCTGAATACAGATCCCTGCCCACAGGTCATAATTAGAAATGGAAATTATCCACCTTCAAGTGATGGCCTGACCTCCTTGAGTTGTAGTGAGTAACAGGGCATTGTTGTACCAGCTGCTGAAGAGCTCACTTACAGAAAGCTAGGTGCAGGAAGGAAAGATGAAGCAAGGATCCAAAATCTGAAAAAAATAGCACCACTAAAAATAATGAAGATTTTGGGTGACACTTTTCAAAGCGTGCAGCAGGAGATGAACAGATGGAGTCTATGTGTATTTCCAGGGTTGTGTTTTGAACTTTTTGCTTAGACAGCCTAGGGGTAAAATTAACACTTAATAAATATGAAGTTTTCAAATATTTATTGCTTTGAAAAAAATTGCTCCCAAATAAAAGGAAGAGTTGACACCAGTCAAAATAATCCCAGAGAAATATCTTTGTCCAATCCTCAGGAAACCTTGCCATTTTTCTTACCCTGGTCTCCCGCCTTTCCTTGTCATTGCTTATTTGGTTGCATATCTATGCTCATTTATTGTCAGCACTTAATAATTCATCTCAAATTAACAAGGCTCCATCCTTACAAAACATGCACCATCCCTCCTCAGATCAGTTGTGCAGGCTCAGACGAACAGCACAGTAACACCACATGTACTCAGCAATTTTGTCTAAACTGCCTTGGCACTTCAGGTGAAATTCATCCTGCATGGCTGTAGCATAAGGAGAGTGGGAAAACCTAAAGGTCAGTTTTTTTGAATCTTCCTTCTGAGCACCACCAAATGCCTACGTGCAAAGGAGATTGACTTTCATCTTCATCAGCCACTGCAGTGGCAGTTCTGAATCTTCCAAGCAGCCATCAACAATGATCCTTGAAGACAGCAGAAGATTAATGAAAGCTTGACCTCTCTGAATGTCAGGCAGAGAGTTCATTGTCTCTGGACTCCTTTGTCAAATATAAAGATGCAATATGCTCCCAATATTATTTAGAACAGAGTATTAGGGATCAGTAGGGTAAATCTGAATATCTTCAGCAGTATTACCAGCCATGCAGCACTGATCCCCCTAACAATGTTAGTTAGTGAAAGCTGGGGTAGGATTTGAGGCATATTGCTGCACAGAAAAGCACCATATAAGCCAAATCTATCTGTGCCCCAAAAACAGCCAACCAGAATGGTGACTCAAAAGCACTACTGAGTCATGGGTCAGCCTGACAAGGCTGCCCTTAACCCTGCATGCTCTGGTGCTTGTAGGGCACAGGAGGGCCTGAGGTGTACAAAAGCTTTCTGCTGCCTCTCTCTCCTTACTAGAGGCAGGGTAAGTGACAGCCCACTGCTCCCCATTTGGCCAGGAGAAGCCAGCAGAAGGTCTGACAGCTCAGATATTAACAGGGTCTAATGGAAGAGCAATATAGGTCTACCCCACACTAGCCTGAGATCCAGCTCAAATTTTAAAAGGGCAGTGCAAGACATTGATCAAAACACAAATGTTGCCTGTAAAAAATTACAGATTTAAATCTAAAATGTTGTAGGCATGTTGACTCTGCATTAACATTGTGATTCTGATGTCATTAAAAAGAAATACATTCAGCACCCCTCCTCAATGTTTAATTATCACAAGCATTGAAGCAAGGCATGGTAATACCACATCCCATAGTACTTAATAGGAAAATAACATATTGTTACTACTTATGGCAGTCTACTTCAATTTCATAACATTTTTAAATCAGCAAGGAGGAGGAACATAAAAAGAACCGAATGATGCTGTCAGATTTAAATGGATGCTTGCAGTTACATTTTTAAGAGTGGAATACCTGAACACAGGGCAGATTGCTTCTTTATAAATGTGTACAGCAATAATGCTGGAGAATGTTTTGTGGGAAGGATACTTAGGCAGGTCAGCTTTTTAGGCCTTGATTAAAAAAAAATAATGATCTTTTCACTACAATTTTCATAGTGACAAAACCACATTCATGCTGTGTCTTTGTGGATCTATGCAAAACAGGCTTGACCCCTGAAGTCACTTTTTAATAATTAACTCTCGCTAAGTTCATTAAACACTAATTGAAGCTACAGAAGAAAAAATTGTGAAGTATATGCAGACAGACAGAAACACCAAATGTGATTAAAGATACTGACTGTGGTATATATGTGCAATACAGTACATGTATTATATAGGTTTCAAACTCAATTCCATAGAGATTTTTAACTCTTTTATACCATTGTAGATTCTACTATGTTCACTGCTCCTAAAAGTTTTATTTACAAAGGGTTGCAAGGTAAACATCATGGACATCTTAAACCAATAATCTTTGGAAATATCTAGAGAAGTAGACTCCAACTGTAGGAGATGGAGCCCCTCTGAAACATCTTTTAGTGCTTTGAAATGAAATAAAAAATTAATAAAGAGAATCAACAGTCTTGAGAGTCCACATTTTCAAATTGAATATAATTTTCAGATTTATATAAAAACATTAATTTAGATGTATATTTGACAGTTTTCAGTGTTCAAAGACAAGTTACTGAAAGTTCATTTTATTCACTCAAGAGTAAAAAAAATAGAGGTTTGTGTTAATCAATAAAAGGAGCATTTCATTACAACTAGGTCAAATAATATGAACTGAAATGTCACTGCTTTCCAGCCTGTTACTCTTCAGAACCCAAAACATTTCAAGTTTGCATTCAGATTCCAGCAAAGGTATAACACTCTTCTCTTCCTAGTTTCTGCACCCATGGACTTCTCCTAGCCACCACCAAAACATGGAAACTGCTTCCCTGAGTGGCACAATGCTCAGCCAGCATTCCCTCAGACAGACAGAAAAGGACTGAGAGTCTGAGTCTGGCTCTCAGGAGACCAATCCTGCCGCTGCCTGCTGCACGACCTAGGGCAGATCAATCAACCCCCCTGCTGCAGCGCTAACATTAGCAGTAATGAGCTCTGCTGCCATGCCAGAATGTAAAGGCTCCAAATCTGAGCTTCCTGAGCCCAGGTGTTTCCTATCCAGTAGGATGTTTGCAGAAGAGATGGGTTCAGAGCCTTGTTGCTCAGGCTTGGCATGAGTCCAATAAGTCCAATGAAGCTGAGGATTTAGCCAGTGTCTGGTAGTTGGTGGCTTGCAAAGTGAAGCTCCAGTTTCATTGGGCTCCTCTAAAGATTACTGTAACACAAACACTGTGGAATGAGGGAACGAAAAGAGCCTGTGGTATTCTAGCCTTTTGGAAAATTCACATCAACTGGAACGGACTTCAGCTCTGCCCTTTGATCCTGCTTCCACAAACCTTGTTACTTTTTCCCTTGTTACTTTTCAGTATTCTAATTCTAGGGATGTTATAGAAAAGAAAAAGGCAGGAAGAAATTAATGGATCTGAGAAAAAGCTAGAGAAAAGTAAGGAGCCCCATCAGTTGTGGTGGTCCCAGAGGTTTTATAATCTATGTCAGAAGAGCTCTACCTAGGAGTGCCTTGAGATCCTTGATTTAGGAACCTCTGCTTCTTGCACCTCAACAGGCACTGGATCTGTATCAGCTCTTGCTCTCACACTCTTTTCAGGCTGCTGAGGTGGTAGTTGTCTGTTCTGGTTATAGGCACAGCACACACTGGAGGGTGAGTTTGGCATTCTCTGGGAGCCACCACCGCATGGCAACTCCGTGCACTTGAAAATACACTCTGCTACTTAAGAAAGGATAGATGGTGAAATGGTTATAGTATCATTTTTTGGACACCAGAAGACACTGAGTCCACACTTTGCCAAAAATTTAAGTCACTTAGATTATACCTACACAGACTGCTAGGTCACCCCCACACCCGATTCCACTAAAACAAATTATAAGCTCAATCTTTACATTTTTCCCAGCTGTCAAAAGCACAAACGTGGCAGTTCTGCTGAAGTAGGAGGGGAGTTCTCATGCAAGGAAGAGATGGGACACCCCACCACACCTGGGAATGCACTTGGAAATCCCAGCTGGATGAAAGCCTTGCATGTAGGGGGGTGACATGTGCTTTTCTCCCAAGCACCACTGTTAGAGACAAGCTCAGGCAGGTCCAAATGTACAAGGCAATGTATACTCAAGGCTCCCCCCAAGTTTTCATACATTATGCACAGCTCTACAGTAATGGGAATGCAGAATTACTATTGGAAACATTGTGGTATGAAGAAAGTAATTTCTCATTTTCATAAGTAAATTGTCATTTTCCCATTAAAGGTAATGCATATCTTAAGAAATGATGAAAACACCACTGATCTGAAATCCAAGAGAACAAAATTATGTCCAAATCACAATATTTTTACTTTTGTCTAGTTTTACATTATCTTAAGTTGGTAAACAACCAAACTTTTCTTAGTTTAAAAAATATCTATTTCTGGATTTAGATTTGGCATGCCACATTCAGTCAGTGAAACTGCTGCTAATAACAGCTAGTCTCTCATTATTTAAATAAAAGAGTTTCACCATAGTTCATAATAATAGAACAATAAAAGAAAAAAGAACTGTAAAAGTGAGATGCAGCAATTCCTTGGAGGTTATACATGCAAATTGCCCTGAATCTGAACAACACTTCAACAAGAAAAGCAATATTTTGGGACAACAGTTCTGCTTTTGTAATGAGCCTGTAAAATTCATTCCACTGAAATAGCTACAGGTATATTATACCCCATGAACTATTACAAAATTAAACTTCATAAGCAATATGCCAGTGCTTTGTGTGATGCATTTGCTAAAAGAATCATTCAATTTATCATGTTTTCCTGAAGCGTTATGAGACAAGATCTTTGAATAAAACTCATTTCATTAGGCTACCTTGTTACATTGGAAGATAAGATCTACACTTGACTAAAGACATCATTCCATCATGCCCATAATCACCCTACCTGGAGAAGTAAACATTCAGGACCTTAGAAAAATGGCATTGCACTGCTTCACTAATGGTACTGAAGGAATACATTAAAAAAAAGTCCAGACGGACATGGTGAAAAATTATCTGAAAGCAAATTCAAGTACACAAAAACTCTTCTGCATGTACTGGGGACAAGTTGTTTATGCCAGGCATTCACCCCAGCCTGGGCAAGTAGCATACAGCAGTGCAAGATGGCCAAAAACCAGATCAAGGGGTACTTACCGCCTGCCTTGTTTTCCCATGCCAGTTTAAGAAGGATCAAACGTTTCTGTCCACCCAGTCCTCACTAGGAGGATCCTGCTAGACTACCTCCAGTGACACTTATATTTGCATAGCTTATTTCATTAAATACTCCTGAAGGAGATGGGAGTTCTAGTCCAAGCTGTGGCACAAATTTCCTCTGTGGCTTTGGGTTAATTTTTTGGTGTTTCACTTTCTCAGCCTATTCAGAGGAAACAGAACTGATAATATGTTCCTTGAAGGTAGGTGCTGTGGTGATATTTTTGGTCACTTGATGCATTTAGATACCTGGAAACAAACGATTCAGAGGTTACAGAATTTGAAGTCTGATGCATTCTTTTCATTTTTCCTTTGTTAAAGTGTTATGAGGCTCAACACTAAATATCTCCCTGCCTGCTGTTATGTGAATGAAAGGTACCTCCAATGAAGTCAACACATTCAAAGCCAAGGCAGAAGCAGAGCTCTGGCTTAACAAACCATATTTCCTGTTTCATATCTAAAGGTCCTATGTCAGCCTCATGTCAGCTCACATGATGTACAATACAGAAAACCTCATTTCCAAAATTTCCCTAGGGAAAGTCGGCATCCCAAAGACCTCTAATGAAACATGGGGCAAGACCTAAATGCAAAGCCAAGGTGTTTCCAGACAGAATATTTGGTTCTCCTGTGCCAGGACTCACACTGATGGCCACCCAAAAGTTTGGTGAGAAATATGTAAATCTCTTTTTATTTTCCTGGCTTACTTTTAAGCCAGATAAATTCCTCAGTCAAGCTTGCTATGCAACTGCACGACTGTTCTGAGCAGCCCTCAATGAAGAAGACAAAAACACATTATTGGGAAGAAAACTGGGAATGGTTTTATATGCTATTGTAACAGCTTGTTCTGTTACAATCTTAAACAGGATTCCAGGTGGATAGTTAAATATGTTCAGAGAGATTTCTTCCATTGCTATTTCACATATAAGTTGCAAGTCTCCACTTTTTTCGAAAGCATTTTTAATTATGTGGTTTTGATGAGCCCTTGTTTATAAACACCACAAATGGGTCTGGTAAGGGAAATTGTTTTCTATCAAAAAATTATTTCTGGATAAAAACATTAAGAATATTTTGATTACCTTCAAACTTCTTTTCTCTTGCAGTGAAAACAGGTATATTTATTTTTGGATATTATTACTTTTGCCTTTCCACATTTATGTTTTTTTCATGTTCTTCCACTCATCATCCTTTGTGTCCTTTTTTTTTCCATCTTGACAGGAGGAGAGAGAGAATGGGAAAAAAAAAAGTATCTTTCTTTTAGGGAAAAAAAAGTTGTGTGGGATACTACTTCTAATGAACAGGTTGCTACTTTCCTGCTGAAAATTGGAAATTTTTCTTATTCTTATGTCTTGGTAAATAAATATTTTTTTAAAATCACTCTGATCAGCTATTCCTGATACTTAGCTATGGAGCACCTTCGTACCCCTTGTAAGGTTGCTACCCAGCAAATAAATGCCTTTAACTCCCAGAAGCTGTGGATGTAGTCCCAGATGTATTTTTTTTGTCTTTGCCTTCTACCTAATCCTCACACAAACTCTTTCTCCAGACTGAAGAGAACCTAGCAGCAAAGTTTCTCCCTTACAATGCATGTTAGACTAAGTTACAATTCTCATAATGATATGTGCATTTAATCCTCATTGTTACTCATCCTGGTATTCATTATATGGATTTTTGATTCTATAGTGTATATGTCAGCCTGTGGGAGAATCTGTCCTGGAAATTTTAAATTGACTCAAATTTCAAAATAGCCAGCAAGAAGTGAGCTTTTTTTTTTTTTTTGAAGTCCTTGTTTGATGAGGTGCCTGAAGGAAATGCATTCCCTCTGTCCCAGCTAAACCATAAGATTCCAGGGAGAAGCAAAGGATGAAAAAGCAAGTGAGCAAACCCCTTCAGAGAGCTGCATGCTTTGCTGATGGTAGAATTTGCACATGGGACAAAGACTGGGCTCAGGGACAGAGAGTTTCCATTTATCCAGGTTGGCATTGTGTCAGGGTGCTACTAAAGGCACTACGTCTGCACTGTCCATTGTTTGATGAAGAAATTATATTTTTACTATAAATGTTGTTCAGGGCTTTCCTGTGGGTTTCTGATAGGGATTTCACCAGGATCACCACTGTTATGTAAGGCACATATTCAGCTGAAACACAGAAGTATAATCTTTTATGGCAGGAACCAAAGAAAGGCAAATATCTAAAAAGCACAAGTAAAACACAGTTAACTTACAGAGCATCTGATTTGTTAGGATGGGAATATCACATCTTGTCAAATTACTCTGTCCTAAAACCCTTCTTCAGGTGCCACCACAGATGGCCACTTTGGAAGCTCTGAGGACAGGGATAATATCTTAACATTCACTGATGCCTTACAGGCAGCAGGCAGATCAGGCAGATACATTTTAAAGATCTAAGATCCTGTCTTATGAAAGACAACATAAACACGCTGTTGGAAAGAAACTGAATATTAAATGGGACCAGAACATGAAGAAAAACAATGAGAAAGGTGGTGAGAAATATAACCTCATGAAAATGCTTTCCAGCATTTACAAATTACAATCTCTGAAACATTTTTCAGTGGTGGTGCACATCCTTGCATGACAAATTCAGCATTATTAACAATAGGTTTGATTTTCTTAGTTACTTTCTCTGATTCTCTAAGAAGCAGTCCATTGACCCTCAGGGTCCACTGGTAACCACTGTGATAGTATAATTATGATTTACTAAGTACGAAGGGACAAATTTTCAAAGACCAGGGCTGGAATTTCACTTTGTAAATGGAAGTAATAATATTCAAAGTAACACAATTATATCCAAACACGGCATGCTTAGAAAATGTAGGGAAACATAATTTCCTAATCATTTACGATAAATGTCTTTATCAGGAACAAGATCCCCCTACAAAGAATTCTTCTCTGCTCTCATACTGAACTCTGTCTGTCTTGTATTCAGCAGCATTGTATATATACTTTTAAGTTAAGAAACAGCCATATGATATGAGGCCATATCCTCAGCTGGAGTAAATCAGCTCTGCTGAAGCAACAAAGTTGTGCTGATGTACACCAGCTGAAGTTCTGGCCAATTTTTCAAAATAACAAGTGCTTTGAAGTGACCAGAGCTACAGCTTCTTAACAACCTGATACAGCAGATGAATGTAAATCTCACAAGTCATTTCAAGTTCCTGATCTCCCATTTCTATTGAAAATAGAGCCATCAAAAAAGTGATGTATTGCATCTCGTTTTTATTGTCCATGAGGAGGGTGCAGGTGAAAGGAAGCAAAGGGCAGCAAGGGCGTGGGGCTAGAGTCTGTTTCTGAAACTGCCAAGACAACAAAGGTGTAGGTGTCAGCTTACCTCCAGCTCGTGCTGTCTCACACAAGCCACCCGACCCAGGTGAAGGTCACGTCTCTATCACTTGGCACTTCAGAGTCATTTACATTTATATGTAATTGTTTTTTGAGTGTGCATGGGTTCAGAGGAGCTGGATGGCTTGGGAATTGGTAATAGGATATCAGAGCCTGTCACCAAAAGGCCACTAGTTCAAAACCAGAGCAATTGTTGGAGCAGCCGAAAGGTGCTAAGTTTCTGTTAGCTGCTCTGCAGCTTAGATGAAATTAGTTGATGATTTCAGCCTGGACACATGTCCCTATCAAAAAATAGCTCTGTGGCTGCAGCTGTCAGAAAAGACATCTTGTGGATATTGTCAACAGAAAGGTCAAGGACTGATGGTGTGAGTGTGCAGATGACCTCTTCCTCTCACCCCAAACAGTGAGTTTTCTAGGCGGCCTAAGAGACGCGCTGCTGGAACAATGCGGGAAATGTCACCCAGCTGCTGCCCTTGCTAGTAGGCTTCTGGAGGTTAAACCATGACATCAGACCTGTGGATGTTAAGCCTCGTGCCTTTCAGAATCATTTTAAAAACCTGAATGAAGTGCTGTGATGACAGTAATAAATAAACATGCAGAGAAACCTATAACAGGCTTCGAAAAAACATTTGCAAAACATGTGGCTCAGTACACCTCTCTTACTAAATTTTGCTGACAATGCCAGCAGGTGCCTGGTGGCAGAATTACTGATTTGTATATTTTTTTTCCCTAGTATCTATTTTACTGACTGTTTGGGATTTTTTTTTCCTAGCTCTACAGGATTTATGCCCTTCACTAAGCACCTGCTTCCCATATAGAAAAAATGATTTGGATTTGTCTGCCTTGCAGCAGGATGAAAAAAGGGATGGAAGCCCAACACCCCTATTTAGCTACCAAGAATCACAGAGTAACAGAAAGCCATAATTAGGCTCCTTGACCTCAGCAACACAAATTAAAGGGTGAAACCTCCCTCTGTGCTGCAGAAACAGACCGAGCCAAAGTCTTCTTGCATTGAGCAGCATGAGCAGAAGCTGATGTCAAGGCTTTCACTACTCTCCTCTCCTCCCTAGAAAGTGTAGGCTCAGCTGGGAGCAGGTTCAGTTCCACCTGCTTACAAATGACAATGCACACACTATTCACAGAAGGCATATGCACATCCCTAACTTTATCCCTTAACTAAATCAGGGAGCTGGGTTAGAAGGACAGCCATCTAGGCATGACAACACAGAGTTCAAAGCTGGGTAGCTCATGAAGTATATGGCCCCTCACTAATTGTGATTGTTGTTAAAGCCAGCTCCAAATTGCCTGTTCCTCTGGATCTGCAGTTACTGGTACATAAACTGAGCAGCAAAAAAGCTGATAAGGATCTGTCTGTAGGAGTTTCAGTCATCTCTCTAGACTCAAGTGTGCCTGTACTTGCAGAGGTGAGGCTTCACACTATTGAGGTACTGAAAGGGGATCAAAGGCATTCACTCCTCACATCTCAAGAGAGCTTAGGCACAAGTCAGAGCTTTGTATCTGGTCTTGTTTCAAGTAAACAGTCACCTCTCAGAGTTTCCTGAAACCTCAAAAATATCCTTCCTGTGCCTACAACTGACCACCTAAGCTCTACCACACTTTGGGTCTCCGAGCAAGTAAAAAGATGAAAATATCTTTCTTGTTATTGCCTTGAGAAATTTCCATATCTTCGTTCTTCTGTGGTTGTTTGTACATCTGCAAAGATGATCAAATACTTCAGATGTATCAAAATTTGCAAAAACTAAAACAGATGTACTGTGGCAAAGCAGGTAGGTACAGTTATTAACCAAATCTGGTGTCTGGAAGGAGCTGGTGAGCACCTCCCTTTCTGAAAACAGAAATCAAAATGGTTCCCTGTTTATGGTGACTAGCTGAGTCCAGATTTACACAAAATTAACCAAAATATATTTAAGAGAGCAAAAGCAGTTACAACAGTAACTACTGTCATGAGCAGCTGGGTCCCATTCCCTGTGAAAGTCCCAGCATCAAAAATATCTATTTGTTTGCCAAGTTACTTACAGGCAGCTCAAGGGCAGATAGTTAAAGACCAGTTTACTTTCAAGGGGATTTCCTAATCATAGTTTTCTCTTGTTCCTGGAACTGGCATAATTTCTGCAGCTGATATACAGTATTGTGAGGTCAGCTGTCTGTGGTCACCACATCATTATACACACTGAATAAATATTTAGGGGATATTGTAAATTGCACCTTACATCATCTTGTTTCCTACTTGTTTATTGAACAGCTCTCCAAAAGGTGTCTGAGGGAGGTTTATTAGTGTACTTTATAGTACAGTAGTATGTACAAGCTGTTATTAAGCACTATTCAAGCATGGAGCATGAGAAAGTCCCAGATCTTAAATTTCATGTGCAAGATGGTTAGAGGAGCACTGGGCTGGGAGGCAAGGCAGTGGCAGAGGCAAGGAAAAGCCCATGGGCTCCTGATACCTACTCAGGATCTTCCCTCCTGAAGCTTATTCATGCCATGAGTCCTCTTCCTGCTGGAACCTTTTGTCCTGTTAGGCTCTTTATTAATCTGTGGTTGGTGTAATGCCTAGAAAAGCCACAAGTGGGGTGTGAATAGAAAGTTTTGAAAAAGAGAAACTCCCTTTCTCTTTTCTCTGCAGATGTTCAAATATTTGCCATAGCATAGGTGACTAGCCCACTCCACCACCTTGTCTGGTTCCAACCCCACTGGAGTTGTGTCCACGAGTAGCAAAGCAACACTGAGAATTCCTCCAGCTCATGATCTCCGTTTGCAAATGCTGTGTGTGGACCTCACCTATTATGAAATCCTGTAGCACTGTTATGCACAGGTGGGATCTCCTCATGTATGACCAGGACACAGCTTGTGAGAACCTAATGCTGAAAGCAAATTGACAATTTAGAAATTGAAAACCATCTTTTTCCTCACTGTGAGACTAAGGAAAGCTATTTGTTCTAGATCCTTTTCAAGTAATAAATACAGGTTGCTCTTGTTCAAGTTGAGCTCACAGCAATAATACTATATCAGATAGTCTATCTAGCTGTGCTCACACAAAGTTAAAGGAAATTTTAAAGTTTTTGGCAGTGTTTTGTAGAAGATAGATACAGCATGAGAGAGTGAATAGCCATGTATCAGCTAAGCTACTCCAGCACAGTCAGCTAGAAGCTGACAGTGGTTTAATTCAGAAGTTATTAGTAATACTATCTATAGCAGAGGGACAGTGGAGCCACAACCAACGTTGAAGAAGGCTTCAGGCATCTGCTCTTTACTGTTTCTCAGCACAACCTTTTAAACTCTTGATCTCACATGCATTCCACCTGTGTGTCCTCTCTACCCTTTTGTGACTGGTCAGTGGCCCTCAGCACTCCATGGCTCATTGCTTTAATACCTGTCACCTGTCTTATACAACTGTAGCCCATTAGGGATAAAGCTCAGCCACAGCCCCATTCCAGTTACCACAAGCTGTGTGCCTACAACAACTATCAGGAATTATCTTTGAATTAACATCAGGGTAACAACACCATGCCAATTCTGAAGGAAGCAATCAGTGTACCAGACTTTACATTTAAAAAAAACACTGTTCACAATATGTTTTCCAGTTCCTTTCACATAAGTAGGCAAGTTGATGCCTAAAGTTTTAGCTTTCATATTTTTTAGATTCTGAACTGCCTTAGTGTGTGACTGAACTTCATATAAAGTGCTTGCAAGTTCTTCTCGCAGGTTAGTTAGACAAAACAATCCTTTTCCAACTTGAGAACCACAGACACCATTGCAGCTTTAGGCTCAAGAGGTATAAACAACAGTGAACTGAGGAGAGCAATCTGAGAGGATGGGACTTCATAACCTGAAGCTGTAATTTGATAATTAACCCCAATATGTAAATGGACCAAAACTTGTACAGGTGTGAAAATTTGTAACTGGTCATCTATCTTGGATCCATCTTGGGTGTAGCCCTGGCCAGGCTCTTGTACTGCCCAAGGTGTATCCTTCGAAAGCCTTTTAATAAATACCTACTTTATTAATTTAACATTATCTAGCCTCTGTTCCAGGTCAGCCTCTTTAGGCATCAAAGTCACCACAAGAATCTGTTATTCAGGCACTGTAAGAAGGTATCATTTAAAGACTAACAAAGATGAGAATCTAGGGGACATAATCTGAAATGAAGGAAGCACTGAAGGAACTTGAAGTACTTGGGGAATAAACATGAGAAGAAACTCAGTAAGGGCCTTAAAACATGTAAAAGTGCTCCTCTGAAAAGAAGATAATATTTTCCTCATACTTGTGTTTGAGAACTTTCAAATTATGGGCAGAAATAATGGATGGAAGGATTCAAGATATATCTAGGAGTCTCTTTCTTACAGCAGGGACTGTGGGGCACCAGAACAGGCTGTTTGACAAGGCCATGGTATTAGCATCACTGCAACTTAGACAAACACACATCAGAATGAGACAGATACCATGGTCCCTTCAGTTCTGTGATTTCCTGACATCCCACAGCAGGTAATGTATGCACCCAGTATTGCTCAACTAATTCAGCAAACCTGTGGGTTTGGACATGACATACTGCTCCAAAAAAATTTCTGCAACTGCACTGCCATAACCTACTGTCTCGGACTGTGCTGCACAGCCCACTGTCTGCTGGGGATCTGGGAATAAACAGAGAACTAAAACTCACAACCAAAAGTCTCTGTGTTTTACAGTAACACTGCATTTAGGGGAAATAGTCTTCAAAGGATCTAGAGAAGATAGATTGTGAGCACAGAAATTTTATATCCATGGTACACAGTGGAAACATTCATGTTAATATGGTGGAGATTTCGAAACATTTGAAAGACATTGAACCTTTAAGACCTGGGTACTTCTAATGCAGAAACAAGAGTCTGAGTTGGTTCATTAAATAGTGATTCATATAAATTGATTTCCAGGATTTTAATTGGATGAGGTGTAGATGATGCTGACTTGTTTATTGTTTGTTACTAGATGGTAAGCATTTTGAAGGCCAGAATAAAAGACTTTCTGTCATTCTTGTATTCATTAGCACTAGCATACATTAAAACAAAATACTTCTCCAGTGTGAATGAAGACAATATGCCATACAGCATGGTACTGCTCTTATGAAAAAGAATCTTTAAATATTAAAATGGACTTCTACACATGGTCTTACTTCTGGACAAGAAGCAGCCAGCTGATATGAATGTTTGCAGTTTATTCACAAAAGAAATAGGAAGTTCCTTGAGGTACTCCTGCAGAGAAGTGACTAACAGGCACAGCAGAGCCTCCTGAGATAAAAAGAAACCAACCTAAACTTTCATATGCAAAACTAATCCAAAATAAACTGTTCTAAGGCTTATAAATATTTAACTTTTCCTCTTTAAAATATTGCCTAGACTTGGCGATGGCAGGGACCTGAGATCCCTTCCAGTTTTACACCTTACCTTTCTTACAGTCCTTTTATTCTTTTTCTCTCTTACTTTTCTACATGCAGCATCCGCCAGATTTAGGAGAAATAGAATGTCCACAAGAAAGTGGCTAATGTTTTCAGGACTTGCAACTTGATCAAAAGCATAATGAAATTTTTTCCCAGCTAATTTATACCCTAAAAATCTGTATTTGAATCATTACTCAAATGTTTGAATTACTGTATGATTACTTGAGATTGTAGGGGGCTCTGGTAGGTGAATTGGTGAGTTTGTTTAATACTGTGTTCTTGTGTTTGTTCATTCAAACAAACCAAACAGAACCTACAGGCAGATGAGATTTGCTCATCATGCATCCAAATGTCTTTCTTCATGGGACAATACATGCTATTTTTCAGTGGTCAATTCCATGAAAATAAATACATTTTATGATCCATGAGACCAATAAAAACTAAAGAAGCTTGAAAAGAAGTTTGAAAGATGAATTTCAGTTTTCAAACAATCCCAGTGAAATGAGTGTGAAATACCTACAGATGAAGAATTATTCATAGAAATTATTCAGACAATAGTTTCAAATAACCAGCAAATGTGAGAAAACTGCAAGCTATTAACACACAATTCACACACCAGAAAAGAGGCAGTGTATGAAATAAATTACTCAAGACAAAGAGTTTTACTGCTGGGTTTTTTTCCAAACGGTGCATTACCAGCAGCACCCTTTCACAGACTAGATCACTGATGAGATGGGTTTAGTAGTACACAACTTACAGAGAAAGTTTACTCACTCTGGCCTGCAAACTTGAGGCACCAAAATAGAAGTTCTAGAACTATTGTTGCTTCCTGACGGTGAATCAGGACTCTTTGATTCCAATATCAGTAGGCTTATATGATTTATTAAAATGAATAATCCTTCCATTGTTCAGAAGGATTTTGGGCCATAGGTGCCCAGGTACAGAGTTAACATGCTTTCTTCTTCATGCTCAGTGCAAGAATGCTAGAAATGCTTACAAAAGCAGAGAGATAACATTTCTCTATATCATAGGTTGAGAGGAAGAAAACCACATCTCCCCATATCGGGAGACAGGGCAGAAGAATGCATCTGTGTCCTTGAACACACAGCTCAAAGATATGTTTACAGAAATCTATGCAGAGAAAAACTGGCTTCTCCGGGGAAGAAAACCTCAGTAGGTTTTCACCCAGAAAACTCATAAAATGTTCAGATGACATAGAACTTTTTTGTAAACAACAGACAAGGAGAGACGTGCTGCTCCAGAGGACCATTCAGCATCTAGTTGGGGTTCATATTCTATTTGACCATCTAGAGGAGGCCACAGAAGGAAACATGAGTCTGTGCTACTAATTTAAGACACATATTAAGAGCCTACAGTGAGATGTTGTGAATATTTCTTGTAGTGTCATGGAGCAGACACTGGAGAAAAGCCAAGACGGACAGCTGTCCTATAGATGTGGAAGCAGAGAGAACCGGTCTACAAGGATCAGCAATATGCCACCTGGTTTTCAGGCAAGCAATCTCAAGAGAAAGTTACACAAAAACAGTAAGAAAATCCTTCATCTACTAATAGATAGAGATGTATTGACTAGTAACAGCAACATTTTCCAAATTGATGGATTTTTATATGAGGTATTTCCTTCCCAGATCTTCTGATCTTCTGTTTTCCATCTGAAGTTTTCTCTAGACTCTACACTGGTATGTGTGTATGTGTGGAAAAGATCTAGTGAACTGCTTGTGTGCTATGGTGTGTTCCTCATGATTCAGACTTACCTTGCTGCTCTGGTCATGACTGGAAAAATGGTGTTGGTGGCACACCTTCAGTTTATTGATCCATTGTTGGCAAGACTATTTTTTGCCTTGGACAACCTCTGATCAGTTAAAGATCATAGGATTCTTTGCTCGAGAAGAGCGGTACTAGTGACAGCACCTTGGCCAAATTTTGCTGACATTGTCTCACTAAGCTTCCTCTATGAAATCACTTGAAGAGCTTGTTCTTCCTCACTTCATCTCTTTAAATGGCTTTGGGGATTGCTCTGATCTGCTGAATAAATCCCCACATTCATCCATTCACTGTTAAGTAATGAGATACTTCCCCTTCTGTTTCAGCATCACAACAAATCCAGCATGACAAGACCTCGAGAACTCCAGGTCTCTTTCCTCTACAACCCAAGATGATAGAAATCCCTTAAGCCTTCTAGAATTTATGTCTGCTAGTGAAGAAATACATGGAACAGAGTTTCATCACTACCATACTGATTCTGCATCTCAGTTTCAAACCTAAACTTTCAAACAGACCTTAAACCTGACATGGAAATTGTTTCCAATTTCTCTTCCATGTGCGGGCTGTTTTTTATTTTCCCAAGACCAGTTTCCTCCTCTTTGCTAGTGAGATCTGCAAATGCTTAAAGAGGCACCTAAAATTTGGTTGCCAGGTTTAGCTTAGCTAGAAACAGCTTAGGCACAAAGGAAAAAAATCAACCCTTTATTTTCCAGAAAGATTTTCTTGCTAAAACTGTCCAGAAAAGTTGGGACACCAACTCCCCACCCCTGTCACACACAGATGGGATTATGGCAAAGGAGATGTTCACAGTCTCCAGCAGAGAAACACTTTAAGGCATTTAAAGGCACCCCATGAGCACCAGCTGGAGTTTGCAGCAGAGCAGCTGTTCCAGTATGTGGAAAAGGGGATTGCAGATTAAAACAGACAAGGCATCTTAAGGGAGCATTAGGAGTGAGTTCCTAGTGTAGACACCCCTTTTCCACTTACAGCTTCTCCTAGGGTGGGAGAATGGAGCATGCACTTGCTACAAAGCCCAGGATGCACTAAAAGAAAGCAGATCAGTGTCCAAAAACTGCCAGCAAGTGCTGCTGCTGGCTTCAGACCCTCACCAGACAGTCATGAGGGAGCACCACATGTGTGTGGCAGACATTGCACCAGACACAGCTGCTGCCAGCTCCTTGCAAGTGGAAGGCCAGTGTCACTCCTCCAGTGCTTAGTAGGGAAGGGGTAAAAATGGAAGAAAGTTAATTTAAATACTAAATATACACACACACATGCACACATCTTTGAGAGGGAAGGAAGGGTAGGAGCTTACAAGAAGGCTTGCTTTTCCTCTGTTCCTGGAGCAACACCTTACTCTTGTGGGTTTGTGTGCTTCTTAGAGATCAGAAGATGCACACAGCTTGAAAACTCTCTGTGAACGGCTGTCCTTCATATATTCACAGGAGCAAACAGTTGCTGACACTGGTTTTTGTTCCCACACCTTGTTTTTCCACCTACACAGAGGCAAAGCTTGGGACTAGGAATGGTTGTTTCCTAGGGAGGTGGACAGCTGAGACGGAACACAAAGAAACCTGAGTACAGGCTGAACTCCCATGCCCCAAAGGGCTTTTCAATTCATCATCTGGGCTGGACTCTAGCTTTGTAGTTCAGGTTCAAACTCAAAGCCTGGACTGAGGTAAAGGGCTGAGCTCAGCCTGGGTGGACATATGCTCTCTGCAGTCCTGCCCATCCTCTGGAAGCTTTCAGCAGGAACATGGGCCACTTGGACAGGTCAGCCATGAGGTGAGCCTCCTCTCAGCATGCTGGCAGCAGCATGCTCAGCATTCTGGCTGCCCCCAGAATACATTTTAGCACGTTTAGGGATGTAAAGAAAAACTCCACTCACTGTGAAACTCAGCTGTTCAGATATACACAGCATGTCTGACCCCACACAAGCACCCTTTATTTCTGTGAATTTTCCATGGACCAGAGAAAGGAACTTGCCCCCTTCACACCTTTTCTCCTGGTGGTACCACCTCAGATTCACAGAGCTTTTTATTTCCCTTCTCTCTGCTGCCATTTTCTGTCATAAAAAAGCAGGATTTGGCTCTGCTTTGTGAGAGCTCATTTGTGAGTGTGAAATGCCAGGATCTGCTCTGTGTCTCTAAAGAAGGTGGAGTCTGTCATGTTTGCTGTAATGTATGAGAGACAACTTCCCACAGTTTAAGCACTTTGACAGAACTTGGCTTAGGAAAGCTGTCATCAACAGAAAGAAATCTGTTTGATTTGATACCAAACTTTTCATCTACTGCATTAACATCACTTCCATACTGCTTTGGCTCACAATGGCATGCCAGTAGCACTAAGTTCCCGTTGTGATAGATACTATGCAAACACATGACTTGGATTGCCTGTGCTCAGGCCTGAAGTCAGCAATCAAAAACACAACATTAACTTCACAGTCACAAAATTCTTCTCAAAATACCACAAGGGTTTATCACGCTGTCTTAAAACACCCCAAACACAGTCAAGAAATGTCTAGGTATTACGGTCACCCACCTTTCTGATAAAAAGGCAGAGGTTATTTACGGGGAGGGTATCACATTTGGACATATTGCATGGCAGCAGTGCTCAGTCCCCCTGCTCCAAAGGCATCCAGTGCTGGTGATGGTACTCTCCCCATCGCTGTGTGAGTTATTGCTCCATTACCAGCCTGAACTTGGAGCACCGCTCAGACTGCAGCAATAACAAGACAGATAGGTCTTTATGAAATCTATACTATTAACACTATTTGTTTTGCCACGAGTTGACAACTTTAGTAAATTGCTCATAATTGGCTATCAAGGAAAAACACAGCACTGCTCGCCATTATTATGGTATTGATTTTCAATAATTGCTTTTTTGGGGGTAGGGGGAGTGCACATGTCGCTTTTGTGCTTTAAGACAGTCTAGAAAGAAACTGGCTGTGTGCATCTGCTCTGTGTCTGGAACTTCATTGTGGCATAAAAAAAAATCAAACAATAACATAAAATGTGCATCAGGAGAAGATGAAACAAAGATTTATTATTTTTTCTCTGGCACTATATTTTAGCATTAAAAGAATGGAATTAGCCATGTAGCTAAACACGATGGTAACCCTGTAGGATATTCATGTTAGTCAAAGGCTGAAATAAATTAACATTAAAAAACTCCATAGGGTTATTTTAAATATTCATTAGGAAATTTACAAGCTTTGGTGTAATGGCTGAGGACTCCAGTGTTTTTATAATTGGAAGCCGGGCCAGTGGAAAGTTTGTCAGCCATGGGAAAATAATATGGCCCAGTTTCTGTTCCTATGCTAGAGACTCTTGATTATACTCTCTAAATTTCAATCCCCTGAACATATCCTCAGACACACATACCTGATATTACTGTATTGTTATGTGGCATCACTCATTTTCAGTTCTTCTGCTTGTTGTTCCTTTTCTCCCTCCTTTTTTTTTAATGTGCAGTCGTGCCCATGGCCCAAAACGTACCATGCTACTCTTCTCATTTCAGATGAAAGGGACAGCTTTGCTGGGAACACTGTAAAGAGTGTCTAATGTCTCTCAACAGACAATTCTGAAAATGATTCTGAATATTTGCTGAAAAGCACAAGCACATAACATAAACCCAGGAAAATTGCCAGAAATCTTATTTAGACATGACTCACTCAAAAGTCAGTTAGCATGAGATTAAAAAGTGACCCAGGAAAAGAAAGGGTGTTTCTGACACATTTGTTTTTCTTTTCCTTTTTCTCTTTTATTTTTTTTTTCAAATTTATGATTTTTCAGATACGAATTAGCTAAAAAGTCAGCATTCCTTCAGTTTTGTAGCCTTCTGTTTCTCTGGACACAGGAGAACTGCCGGAATTCTCTCTTCCTCACTTTCTTGTTCCATAGATGTCAAACAATCACCATGAAAGACTGGGAAAGGAGAGTTCTGAAGATTTACCCCTCCCAAGAGATCTTTGCCCAGATTTGCTATAAAACTCAGCGTAATCTTTGATCTTCCAGTGACTTGTAGTCTTCTCTGTTACTTGAAACCCAGCATTATTATTAAGCTTAAGTAGATTGCTTTAAACTTCTAAAATATTTACTCTCCTGCCTCCCAATGGGATGTTAACAATAAAAAATAGCGAGGCCTTCTACATTTGTTTTTACTTTACATAAACGAATTAAGCAGCCTCTACGAGGCTCGTTTAGACCCACAATAATGTAAACTGAAGCAATACAAAAGAGCCTCCACATCCATGTTTACAGAATAGAAATCCTACAGTTTTTGGAGGGGGAGATTTAGATAAGGTGCCTAACTCATCTTTATTCCCTGGACTGTGAGCAAACCTGGATAGGCCTCTCTGCTCATAAGGGAAACGTGTGACACTAACAGCTTGGTTGTTTGCTTTTGTATTTTTTTCAAGTGAGTTCAAAGGGACTCACTTGATTATATCCCTTCCCCCTCCCCCACCCTTCATCTTTCATAACCATTGTTTAATGAATTTTTATTAGAAAAGCATGGCTGCACTTATGAAAAAAGAAAATCTGTCTTTGAAACCAGGAGCAGAATGTGTTTTCCCTGGCATTAGCCTGTTAGTTTTTAATATCAGGTTTGCACTGGAGTTGACTCCTGGTGCATTTTGGAACCATAAGCCAGCAAAGTGAAGCTAATGGGAAAGGAAATAATACAGGAGAAGAGAGCCCCTTTTGAAGTGTGGGCAGGAAATCTGAACAACCCTCTCTCCTCCTCCTCCTCCTCCTCCTCCTCCTCCTTCTCTCTCCTTATTCCCTACTGCCATCCTAGGCAGTGTCCTCCTCTTCCTATAAAGTGTTTTTTGCTCTTTTTTTAAGGGTGGGATTGAGCAAAAACCCCAGCTTAATATCAGCTTCTCAATTAGCAAAACTTATAGGAAAAAAATTCCATCCTGTAAAAAAAGACAAACAAATCAGTAAACATAAGGAATAAACTAAGGATTCAACTCTGTAGTTTTGGACAAGGTGAAAGATGTTGCCTTCAGTCAAGCTAACCACTGCAATATGCCTCTCCTGAAGCCCCTGAGAACCAACAGCATGCACAGTAGAAGACACAGGAGCATTTCACAAGTGCCTCAGAGACCTACTTGCACTAACATCATGTAAAAACACCAAGAAGATGTTGCCAGGCAGAAAGACCTCCAGCTCCTAAATGGCACGCTGGTGATGCAAAGCATTGCCAGACTGCAGTCACAGATTTGGCCACAGCTGTTTACTGTAGCTCTTTCTTTGCTGGTATCCCTCATGCAGCTCAGTGTGGTTTGTGTAACTGTGAGAAGTCTGGGGTAATGTTGGCTGTCCCTTCCCTGCTTCTCTTAGTTATAGCTTCAGTGTTTCCCAGAGAGACAAGCAATGGTAGAAAGGCCTCCAGGATCTGGGGGTTTGCCCACTTCATCTATTCAAAGTTGCATACTTTGTCACAGAGCTTTTCGTTACACTTGAGTAAGTTCACCTATTTAACAGAAATAGAGCTCTAAAATATCTGTTTGGTTCTGTTGGTAACACTACAGCTTAGAAAGCCATATTCACACTTTCCTATCATATAGCACTGCCTAGGGAGGAAACACAGATGAAAAAAAGCAGACCTTGCAGCACTGGGAATTACCAAAGTATCAAGGGATTTGAAAAAGAGGTAATATGGAAAGTGAAAAATATCTCAGATTTTTAAAATGGAATACAGGAATCACTGAATTTTTTGTGTCCACTATCCTTCAACTTATATGTTCTGACAATGTAAAATTATATTACAGGAACAATGGATATGCCTAAGAAGGTAATACAAAGTGTTTTAAATGTAACTTATGCCAACAATCAGAGTAAATATTCGGGCACAGTTGTCCAAAATGACATACTAGAACCTGTTTTTATCAATGTCAGAAATCCACCACATTATTCTAACACAAACCACCAATACAGTATTTCCTTGAGCATATTATCTAGGACTTGTAAGTTTTAATGGATGTCACAGCAAAAGCATGGCTGGCACATCACCTGGGCAGTTACTGCCTGTGCACTTATGACAGGCAGGAAACACATTATAAGTACAATATATTTGTTGGTCACAGGATGCTGGCAGCAACTTTTTGCTGCATTTCCCAGAGGCACCTGGACATTAATTGTAATAAGCACAGGAAAAACGTATTTGATCAGAAGACAGAGGGTAGCTTCCTCCAAATGCCATGATCTTTCTCAAAATCTGTTTCTTCATAGAACTAACACTACATACTTGCTTATTAGGCTAAGCAAATATCTTCCTCTCCAGCAAGAGAGTTAGCATAAGCTAAGAAGATAAACCTCTGCTAATTCTTATTTGCTGCTTTTACTGATGAAAAGAGAAGGGGCATGAACAGGGCATGGCAGACTTGTCGAAATTTTCCTCTACCTGTTTTAAGCAGCTTGACAATTATTAATAGCCTGATCCAGCTGCACATTTTTCATCAAGGACTGAACATGCCAGTACACTACAGGAATAACAGAAAAGTAGGTAACAGCCCATCCAGAAAGTTTTCTAGGTGTACAAAACACTGCACACTTTTAACTTGCCATGTGCTTTAACAATCCTTCACTAAAGAACTCCATCATTATACAGGTTCTGTGTGGTGTTTTTCAGATTCAGGGTGCTGAAATAGTAGTAATTGTCTTTCAAAGTGAGATCTCTGTGTCAGAGCAAGCTACCCTAAATTCTTGTCAAAGCTGATGAAAAGAAAATAGGCACTTGGAAGACCAAATTCATTTCCTCCAAAAACAGAAGTCATATGAACCACATGCTATAAGTGCTTATTTGTTTCCATCACCTACAGAGAGAGCATTGAGTAGCTCAGATGTAGCTGTCAGGAGAGACAGCTGAGGCAGTGATTCCCATTCCTGGGGAACAGATCTAAGCAGGTTTTGGAGGATCAGTACAGGAAGGACACAAGGTGCTGGGAGACACATGGCCTGAAAGAGTGTAGAGTGTCATTGGAGCTGTGACAGTGGAGTTTGATCCAGGCGCTACAGCCTCCATGTGCTCTAGCAAATTTATAAAAATTACACAGGCAAACTCCTGCTGATTTCCACATGTGTCCTCAGTGTCAAACTCAGCTTTAACACACTGAGAGGGTGGTCCCATCTGCCTCTACTGTGGCACTGGCTCAGTTCATTACCTGGGTGGCAGTCCTGTGTGGCACTAAGTTGCCCTTCTGCCTGCAGGAACTACAACCCAGGGTGTGTGTGCAGGTCTGGAGGGAAGGTGCATCATTTGGACATCATGGTGACACCACTGACTTGCTGAATCACTCTTCCAACCAAGAACATCTGAAATACAGGAGGCAAAAAAATCTAACCATGTGTCTTGGAGTTTTGTCTGCCATGGTGGGCAGTCACTCCAGCCAGACCCTGAGAGACAGCAGCCAGAAGAGATTGCTGGCTTCTTGCACATGAGGCATGAAGACATCAAACTTGTCATTAGAGACTAGCTGAGCTTCGCTGTTGAGTTGTTTGCCCTTCTCACTGACTTTACTCAGAGCCTCCTACTCCCACAAAACAATAGAAGATATGAAGATGTCTTGACGTCCCAGTTTAAAGACATTGACCTAACAAGGTCACTCTCTAACGATTTCAGTAGGGTTTGAGCTTCATTAGAGAGAATAATGAGCTCGATGCCATCTCCTGTCTTATCCACCCCCGTGTATTGGCCAGAATGGAGCCAACAACTGTGACTTCATATCAGAGGCAGTTGCAAGGTATCAGCTAAGGAGATACTACAGGAGATGGAGACCTTTGACAGAGAAGCTATGTAGTCCCTGCCCATGCTGGCCATCCTTTCCTGGCCCACATTTGGGAAGGTACCTAGTGTTTTCACACCACATGTAGTAGTTTGTGTGAGTACTACAGAGTTATCTCTGGTTCCAAGGCTGCAACCACTTGTTCTTGTTAAGACCCTGCAGAATTTAAAGCCTGTTTGTATGTGTTACCAATAACATGGGAGACCACATGCCATCATTCAAGGCAGCACGGGGGTTTGGGCACGGGGGCTAAAAGACCTGCAAGGAATGTGAGGCAAATGAGCACCCACAAGGGAACAGTGCTCAGTGGCATGAGACACTGACCCTCAGCAGGGATGCTGAGAGGAAAGCTGTGCTCAGAACATAGATGTGGCTGCCAAGCTCAGGGAGACAAGCTGGACCAGCTCTCTGACCACATCACAGAGTGATACAGAGTGTTACATCACTGCACTGAAGAGCAATCTGAAATCACCTTACACAATTTCTCTATGCCTCAGCTTCTCTGTGGTATAAAGGAAGTAATAACTGTTCCCACCTCTCCGTGATGCACAGTCACTCGTGTTTCTGGGGGAGATGAGCCCTGAAAGTTTCTCAGCTGATAATATCCAAGCAGTTGATGTAAAGTTACATATAAGACTGAGATGGGGTCAGTCTGCTTCTCCTTCTCCACCTTTCAAAGAGGCCTGATGAAAGAAGTGGGTAAATAAAATTTTATCAAATCAAACTAAGCCTGAAGGTTACCTTGGCTGAAGCAGTGGCATCCTCTCAGAATACTAGTCCAAAAAACAGTTTATTAAAAAGTGGTGAGGTAAACCCCATTGTTCCACACTTTTGGCTGCAGAAGGCTGGAGCAACTCTCACCTGATGTAATTTTAAAGTGCTTGGCAAATGCACTAAATAAGAGGGGGTTTTCTGCACAAAATGAAAACTTATACAACCCCTTAAGAAAAGCCAAACCTTAAACATGTGAAAGCTTATGAAAAATTAGATGATGTGATACTTTAAATCAAAGCAGCAGGTAAAACTGGAAATAAAGTTATCTTCAGTTAAAATCTCTATGTACCACATTGACAGCAATGCTTCATTTCCTGCAGACTGTAAGTAAATCAAAGCCTACTTTGGGTTTGCTTATCTGTCTAAGATCTCATCTCCAAGAATATATTATTTTGGCATTTCCCACATTGGAATTACCTCTGGTCCGAATTTGAGTAATAGACTATGATAACATATTAACAACTAATAAGCATGAAATTTTTATCCATTTTAAAATGTATTACTGAGAAAGAAAACAAACATGTAAAAAAGCCAACATTTCAAAAGTGATCAGCAAAAGAACCAAGAAAACAAGACTGAGGTCACAAGAGAAAAATGAAAGAAAAGTATAGCTAATTGGTGTCACTTTTGTTGAGAAAGAATTTTAAAAAAAGCTGCATACCTATTCAGGAAAAGTAAAACAGATGTGTGAAGTGTCTGGCTGAGCTATTGTTTTAACTTCGTAATCTAAAATAGCTGACTTGATTTCATTTTAACAAGGGATTAGTTTAGCAGACAGTTTGGATTAGCAGCAACATATATAAATAAACATGCTACTCTTACTCAGTTTATAAGATGCAGGACAACAAGAATCAGAAAAATGCTAGTCTTGAACTTTGAGATTACAGAGCCAAAACACATGTCCATTCCACAGAGACAAGGAATTAGCAAGAGCCTTCATATTGCATAATGTAATACAAGAAATATTTGTGATTATGATTTCACTGAGAAACAACTCAAGCCCTGCTCTATATCCTAATTGTGGAGGATTAATAAATATTTTACACCCATGCTATTTTAAGAAAAAGAAGGATAAGCTCATGCCTTGCTATTCATATGGGAAGGAACCTGACACAAGTCAGAAATTCGGGTCAGGTATTCTGTAAAAAAAAAAAGCATGTTGCTTCAGCCATAGGAGAGGGGGAAGAAAAACTGTCTGCAATCTGAAAAACCCCTTTCCTAACATGCTTTTCACACATCAGCAGAGATCCAGAACAACTGATCTGAGGAGGGAGGGTATCTGTGCTGGTAACCACCAAGAAGATGAGACTGGCAGAGGAACACTTCTCCTCCAGTGTGTTCAGACAGCTATCCATCAGTCTGAGCAGTCTCAGCCTGCACTAACTTTTAAGTTATAAACATTCACAGGCATTTGGAGTTTTATATGGGATTTTGTATAGTCCCTTCCAGCACTGCCAAGTCGGATGTGATTCTAATGTCACAGTGTTTTCTGTAGCAGTCATTTTGCTACCATCTGTTAGAGGTCAACACTAGTACGGGTTCTTTATTTTTTTTAGGGCCCCTTAAGTCAGTAAAGGCTTAAGCCTGCTACTGATTCCAGTGCACTTTGAATCTTGCCATCAGGCTGAAGGCTTGGATATACAGAATCACAGAGACCATTCAGCTACAGAAGATGGGTAACATGCTCCCATGAGTAGCAACTACCTAAGGTGTTACAGGAGTTTCAGTCCTGTCCCCAGATTCCTGCACGCTGTCTGTAAAGATAGCCATGCTGGAGCAGTCTTCCTTGGAAAAGAGTGCATCAAGGTGCAAGGGGATGTGCTGTTCTCCACATCCATGATGAATAAAGAGAATGCAGCAGGAATTAATTACAGCAAGAGATTTAATCTAGATATTCAAATCTGTTCTTATGTTAAAAATTTAGAAGTATTGTAAAAACTTCATAAATGAAAGTCTGTAAAATTAGTTACGTGACATACATCTGTGGGGAATGTCTTAAGAAGGCAGAGCCTGGGCTGTATCTGAGGTTCCTTTTGTTTTTCATGGAGTAAAAGTCATTTGAATTAATTCATGTTCATCAAGAACTGATAAACACATTGACTACTCACCATCAGATGTATGGCAGACAAAGCCTAATGTGTATTAAATCCAGAGAATTTAAAGGATTTCCAATTTAATCCAAGAATCTTTAGCAAGCAATTGCATCTGTCTGGAGACATGTCTATAAAAGAGAATTCATGAGAGAAAGACGTAGGTGCAGGAAAGCAGACTACTGAAGACATCAGAGAATGTCAGATATAGAAAATGTGTCTCTCAGTGAGATAAATTGCAGGTAAAATACAAGCTAGCAAAGAAAAAAGTCATGACAATCATAGAATCATAGAGACAATTAGGTTGGAAAATAACTTCAAGATCATTGAGTCTAACCTTTGACCTGGCACTATCTGTCAACTAAGTCATAGCACTAAGTGCCACATCCTGTCATTTCCTAAACACCTCCAGTGATAGAGACTCCATGTCTTCCCTGGGCAGCTCTGACATCATCTGAACTTGTCTTCACCTGCCTGAATCTTTGTTTTAGCTTGTTTAGTTGGATTAGAAATTATCTGATGACCAGGTGGCTATTGCCCATTTTGTCCCTTTTTTTGCTAAACCTCTGTTTAATCTCTGATAGATTTTCATAATTGTTTGAGGTTTAATAATGCATTGAGTTTGTGTGGCCAGGTTTTGGTAGCAGGGGTACTATAGGGGTGGCCTCTGTGAGAAACTGATAGAAGATTCCCCCATGTCCAGTGGAGCCAATGCCCAACATGGACCTGCCACAGCTGGCCAAGGCTGAGCCCATCAGTGATGGCACCCAGTGGTGGCACCTCTGGGATAACAGATTTAACAAAGGGGCAAAAGCGTGCAAGGGTAACTGCAGCTGGAAAAAGGAGCGAGGCTATGTGAGAGCAACACACCAGAGTCAGAGAAGCAAGAGCAGGAGGAGATGCTCCAGGCAGCAGGGCAGAGATTCCCCTGCAGCCCTTGGTGGAGAGCATGGAGGGCCAGATGTCCCCCTGCAGCTGATGGGGGTTCATGGTGGAGCAGAGATCCACCTGCAGCCCAAGGAGAAGATGCACACTGGAGCAGTTTGTGAAGAACTGCAGTCTGTTAGAAGGTCCCACATTGGAGAATTTTATAGAGGACTGTCTCCCATGGTAGGGGACCCACACTGGAGCAGTGGAAGTGTGGAAGTCCTTCCCCTGAGGAAGAAGGAGAAGTAGAGACAATGTGTGGTGAACTGACTACAGTTCCCATTCTCTGGCCACCTGAGATGCTTGACAGGAGGAGGCTGAGAAATCAAGAAGTAAAGTTGAACCCAAAATGAAGGGAAAGTTGGGAAGAGGGTGTTTTAAGATTTGCTTTTATTTCTCATTATCCTGCTCCAATTCAATAGGCAATAAATTAATTTCCCTGAGTCAAGCCTGTTTTGTCCATGATGGTAACAGGTATTATCATCTCTCCCTCTCCTCATCTTGACCTACAAACCTTTTCTTATATTTTCTCCCATCCAGTTGGTGAGGGATCGATAGAGTGTGTTGGTGGGCCCCTGATGTTCAGCTAGGTTTAACCCATTTGACCATAGGTAATCATATATTTTTATTTAGATATAGTAACAAGTAGCTATCATTTGTAGAATTAAATATCTACAAACTTAAGATAATGATGCAGGTTTGATATGGTAACAGAAGGGACATGGGAGATACTTCAGCTATAAATTTATCAGTGGTCAATTACTGATGATTGACCACAATTAAACTGTGACAGCTCAGGCAATTACATGGCCAAGATATTTCTTCCCTCAGAGCCATGGTGGGGAGATGCTGATCAAGTTAAATGGCCCTCTTGCAGCTACTCAGCTCTTCCCTTACACCACAGTCAGCAGCAGAATAAGAAAAGCACATATGCACACACATGCACACTCTGAGAGTCAGCATCACTCCATCTCAGATATCTCAACTTAGTGCCTTAAGTCAATGTGGCTCAAAGTATCATAAGAGCACTTTTTCAGAGCTCCCAGGCCACTTATATGTGATCCTGTTGTTTGGTCCCATTATTTTCCAGAACAACTGCCTCACTGAGAACTTCCCAGCTTCTAGCTAGTGTCTCCATGAAGAAGGTTGAGCTTTTGAATATTTTCCTCTGGTAGTGACAAATCCCTACTTTCATTTTCTTAACAAATCCTCTCACCTAAAAAGGAGGTAAGGTCTGTGTGTTCATTAGAACAAGAAGAAGACCCATCAGTAATTTACAGTCATCTGTTTGTCTTTTGGGTTTTTCCACACATGAAATGCACCCAACCCAAGAGTACCAAGGAAGAGCACATAACTGGAGACAGCAGGGAATGAAAGTGAGCCCTCACTTTCCTGTGTCTTAGCCTTAAGTGGCACAACCTAAAAGTGTCTGGAAGCACAGAAAGCAGAGGGAAAGAAAGTTTTCACTACTCCAGTACATTCTGTCTGAGTACATTCTCCAGTACATTCTGACTGTGAGATGTGTTCTAACACTACTTTAATTAAAATGCAATATCAATTTGATTTGAACCACCATTGCTGATACAGAACTCAGCAACTTTCTGTAGTAGGCTTGAGCAGAGATAAAAAATTAATGTCTTAAATAATTTAGGCATCAGAGAGAGTCCCATGACCATAATATAAACATATTGATGTTGGCAAAAAACCATTTATTATTAATTTTACATAAGAGCTACAAAGTTCCAGGTGCATTTCCTATTTTAGACCAAACTTTGCAGACATGCAGAGCTTAATGGTATCTAGAACTTATTTACTTGTATCAATTTACATTTATGTTGAGAAAAACAAAAATTATACAGAAGAAGGAAAGTTGTTCTGAGTTTTCCAAGTATATTTGGACTGAATGAGTGCTCTTAATAAGTTTTCAGTGCTGCTGCAGTAAATGAGTAGGTGTTTACAAGAATACAAAATATATTAACTAACCATTTCTGGAATTGTCATGGCAATGCCCCAGATTTCCTATAAAATCCTGAATAGGTACTGACTAAAATGTTATTTTCTTCTCTGTTTATCTTCTTTACTTAGAATGATGAATCACAGAATATGATTCTGTACAGAATATATATATATATAANTCAGAGTATTCAGGCTTTGTGTGCAGGAGGATGAACAAAAGTATGGCAAACACCAAATCTACAGAAAAGAATTTACGGTGGATTTTTGCTGCTAATAATCACTTGGCAAAAGGTTGTTCCTGCAGTTTCTTCATGGTATGCTTCTTTGAGGGGACTCTCATTTTCTGAATGCTGCAACTTTAAATGAAGAAATCCCTTTGCCTACCTTCATTTAAATTCAAACACGCTATTACAGTAAGTCACTGTGTTTGCTCAATTCATAATCTGGACCCAAATTTCCAAACAAAGATCTTCAAGCCAAAAAATTCTAGACCCCTAAATTTAGAGAGAAAAACAGCATCGTTATTGTTTGTTTTTCTCCTTCAGCATTCCCCTGTTCTGAAATAACAGTGATGGAGGCAGAGCAGACGGGCCAGCTGTGGTGCCCAGCTCTGGCAGCTGCACGATGCTGAGCAGAGAAGTTCAGAGGAGCGCGTACGGCCATTCCTTGGTGCCATCAAACCGCCCGGACTGGCTCCAGCAAGAGGAGGAGCAGGATGAGACTGCAAGGAGCCACAGCTGGACCTACTTGAACTCAAGTACTGCCTGAATGGTGCTGCCTTGCCGCCACCACTCAGTCACTGAGGCTGCTGAGGCTCCAGCGGGACCTGGAAGGGAAAGGGCGAGAGGCTGGAGTGGAGCAGCATTCTGCAGCCCCGAGCGGAGCACAGCTCGGCCAGCCCAGGAGAGCCGCTCATCCGTACTACGGGGCTGGTGTACCATAAAACACACAGCTCACACAGTTTTAGATCATCAGCTGCAGTATTAAAACAAGCCCCTTGCTGAGAAAATAAATACAAAAAACATGACCAGAGGAGATGGCATAATCATAGAGAACTGAGAGCAAAATCAGAACTATCCCTTCTTTTTATTTCTTTTTTTTTTT
>VWZP01009271.1:766919-798643 GCA_013396995.1 Dicaeum eximium
CTGCAACTTTAAATGAAGAAATCCCTTTGCCTACCTTCATTTAAATTCAAACACGCTATTACAGTAAGTCACTGTGTTTGCTCAATTCATAATCTGGACCCAAATTTCCAAACAAAGATCTTCAAGCCAAAAAATTCTAGACCCCTAAATTTAGAGAGAAAAACAGCATCGTTATTGTTTGTTTTTCTCCTTCAGCATTCCCCTGTTCTGAAATAACAGTGATGGAGGCAGAGCAGACGGGCCAGCTGTGGTGCCCAGCTCTGGCAGCTGCACGATGCTGAGCAGAGAAGTTCAGAGGAGCGCGTACGGCCATTCCTTGGTGCCATCAAACCGCCCGGACTGGCTCCAGCAAGAGGAGGAGCAGGATGAGACTGCAAGGAGCCACAGCTGGACCTACTTGAACTCAAGTACTGCCTGAATGGTGCTGCCTTGCCGCCACCACTCAGTCACTGAGGCTGCTGAGGCTCCAGCGGGACCTGGAAGGGAAAGGGCGAGAGGCTGGAGTGGAGCAGCATTCTGCAGCCCCGAGCGGAGCACAGCTCGGCCAGCCCAGGAGAGCCGCTCATCCGTACTACGGGGCTGGTGTACCATAAAACACACAGCTCACACAGTTTTAGATCATCAGCTGCAGTATTAAAACAAGCCCCTTGCTGAGAAAATAAATACAAAAAACATGACCAGAGGAGATGGCATAATCATAGAGAACTGAGAGCAAAATCAGAACTATCCCTTCTTTTTATTTCTTTTTTTTTTTGACTTATGTAATTAAAGACTTCCTCTGCACGGACACAAAGGGAGTATTTAATGTGAACTTTAAAAAAAAAAAAAAAAAAATTTAAAGGTTTAAAATACCCCCAGGAAAAAAAAAAAAAGGCAGTTAAAGATTTCCTAAAAAAAAATTAAAGATCCACAAATGGCTGGTGAAACTCCATCAAGCAGCTGGAACTTGTTAATAGTCACACTCTCCTGTGACCTGAGATACAGGAATCTAACCATGAATTTTTTACAGATATCCTTTAAAACAAGTGTTGGCTGATATCACTGTGGCCCACTGGACTAAAACTTTCTGAAGACATTGTGGCACCTAAAGAAAATCAATTCTCCTGACATTTAGGCTTCAGAAAAACACCTTTTTTCCATTTCTTTTTCTTAAAAAAAAAAGGGAAAAAAATAAAGAAACACTTAATCAGTAGCAGTGACTCGGTATTAAAAAACAACAGAACTCTTTTCCCTCTGCTCTGCACATATGGTTCCTCTGAGAGACCAGAGTTAATGAATAATAATAGTGGTTTCTTCACCAGCCATTGCTAACACTGATATTATGTGAAAAAGACTAAATACAAGAGAGCAGTTTTCTACAAATATGGACCCAAAACACCTCCTGGATCTAAAAAAGCCAGAATTTGGCAAAGTGTTGCAAAACAGATCCTAAATGTCTCTCTCCATATTACAGCCACAAACAGATACCCAGAAGAAAAAATACTGAGAGCCAGATTTCTAGGCAATTAAATCAAAATCCATAGTCAGATTTTCATCACATATTATTGAGAAGAACTGAATGTTGCATTAAACAAAGGGTTCCTCCAAATCCTAACACTCGTAATTCAGAGATGTGCAGGAATAGAGGCCATGCTTTCCTGCAGGATTCTGTTCCAATGCAATTGGAATGAGGGCCCTGCTGTGGACCATCCCATGACTTGTCTGATCTTCCTGTACAGCTCCACACTTCCTTTCTTAGAAATAGCACAGGACATTTCAAGAACACTGATGCACTATGAGTTGGCTCCAGAAGGGGTTCTAGAAGTTCTTGCAGGGGCATTATGCAATGTGATAGGGCTTCTTGTATAAGCTGGAGGATACCACCAGCCCCATGAAACCACCTGGCTCCTGGATTTGAGCATATTCACCTTGAGGTGCAGGTGGAGTGAACACAAAACCCTTTGTAGTGGCCACCACACCAACCCCAGTGGTGATGTCAGCACAAGGGTTGAAGTCTGAAGAGTCCTTGCTGAGAAAAGTGATTGGGTGGTCTTTAATAAGTCTTTGCTATAGTAAATTCAGGAGTGGGACCTTGTTTTGAAAACCTCCAAAAATATAGTAAAATGTGAGGGTGCAGCAACATATAAATTTGCTGCCTGAGTCATTACTTACTTGCTGTAAATAAGTTCAGGTTCTCATCATTCATCTTCAAAACAACACAGGATCAATGTGCTGTGCTAGCCAGGACACTGGAATAGCCAGGTCCTTTCATACTTTAAGCATGGTAGGGAAAGTTATTTTATGTCCCCATGGCTCTGCTTCTTTATTAAATAGACCTGGTGGAAGGAGTTGTAGCTTTAAGCATTTCTTCTCCCATATTTTGTTGTGCCTTGCTCTGAGTTTGTACAAGGCCCAGCAAGTTTTAAAGCGTAAGCACAGCTGTAATAATAGATCTTTTGGGAAAGGTGGAAGTTCCATGGCTTCTGGCGTTGGAATACTCACCCTGAGAGCTGTCTCATTAGTTCTGCTCACCAGCCCCCTTAGTATTTGAAAGGCTACTATAACACTGTGCGTATGTGAAAGAAGTCAGGCTCTGATCTGGACACAGATCAGACTCCCAGAAGCCCTGCCACATTGGCCACAGCCCAGCTGTCAGTCTTCACAAAAACCCCAAGGACTGGAAAGATACGAAAACCAATTCTGCTGGCCCCTGCAACAGGTCATTCAAGGTCAAATCAGGGTGGTAAATGAGGAAATGCACTCTGCTGGAGCTCATCCCGTGCCCATTCTGCTAGGAAAACTATGGTGTTTGGGGCTGTCACTTTCCTTCACAACCACTAAATTCAGACAAACATCTTTAAAAAAAACAATCTCAGAGAAAGTTAAACTAACAAGCTCTAAATAGGGAAAGGTGTTAAATTATGTGTGGCCTCATTCTTGTGCTCCCCCTGACAAACAAAATGTGGCCAAAAGAGAATTACACGCTATGAAGCTGTTAAACTTCCCTTGGACTCTGTATTTCAGATTCCTTATGAAGGAGTTGTTAGCCTGGATATGTCGGCATGCCCTATGATATAAGCCATGAGGAGAAGGGAGAAGAGGGATTCTCTTCTCTCTACACGCTCACACACACACAAACACATGTGTACACACACTGACATTGGAATGAATGAGCCCATTCATAGTAAACACGCGTTCTGTTGGTTTATTAGGCTTGGAACCAAGTTGCACCATCTCAACCTGCCAGAGTTAAGTTGTACACACCAGAAAAATGTCTCACCTGCAATACCTGTCAGGCTATTCATATTAATGCAAGTCTTACAATTTCTACTGTCCGTATACCAAGTCCTAAAGGCCTTTTGCAGCCCTGAAAATGGGCAGAAGGACTGAGGTACCACAGTCACTGGGACTCACCACCTCCTTATGAGGCAGGCAGTGTTTCCCGCAGGAATGACTGCCAGTGGGAGGAGGGACATTCCTTGAGGTTCCGCTTTCAGATACTTCTCAGAATCCCTCTCTCTGGGTGGGTTGGCATCTCCTCTGCCAGCAAGAGCATATGGCCTATCTCCCAAGGGTCTTAGCTGATCAATCATAGGTGGAGGGCAAGTTGCCTCCAGGCTGTCTTCTGGCCCTCAGTAGCTCTTCTCTTTGCGGTCTTCAGTGCTACTCGGCACTGGAGGTGCTGGGAATAATCCTCTGTCTGCATCCAGCTGTCTGTGTGCTGCAACAAGAGCCTCACAGTGCCCTGCCAAGCTGCTGAGCCTTTGAAGGCACAGCCCCAAATACCACACGTTCCATTCCAAGGCAGAATGTAACGACAGCTATAATTAAAACCGTTATTAATGCAAACACATGAAGTCATAATAATAACTAAACTGTCCAATACTGTCTGAGGTGGTGTCTCACTTCCTCTGGAAGATAAGACCTGTTCCAGTCAGAAGACAGGACATCTGCTTCACCTGGCTAGTTTATAACCTGGAGACCTATTGTCTAAACATACTGCATTTGTTTTCTGTCTTACACACCATTTTTCACCCATCTTCTAGACAGAAGTTCACTGGGACTAGCAGATGGCTGGTGCAGTTACTTTACTCTGGCTGGACACCAGGTGCTCACCAAAACCATTCTATGCCCTCCTTGGATGCACAGGGGAGAGAAAATATAACAAAAGGCTCGTGGATACAGGTAAGGACAGGGAGAGATCACTCAACAGGTACCATCATGGGTGAAATAGTCTTGACTTGGGGAATTTTTTTCCTGTATTATTAATCAAATCAGAGTAGGATAATGAGAAAATAAAAACTAAATCTTAAAACACCCTCCCCATAACCCTTCCTTCTTCCTGGGCTCAGCTTCACTTGCAATTTTCTCCTTCCTCCTCAAGGGGAGTACTCACCATGCTCTTGACCTGCTCTAGCATGGGGTTCCTTCCACAGGAGACTGTCCTCCATAGACCTTTAAGTGTGAATCTTTCCCAGGAGCTGCAGTTGTTCATGACCTTCTCCAGCATGGATTCCTCCCACAGGGTGCAGTCCTTCAGGAACACCTTGCCTCAGTGTTTGTCCCCCCCGTGGCGTCACAACAGCAAACCCGCTCCACTGCAGGCTCCTCTCTTCATGGGTCCAGTGGTCCCAGAAGGTCCATGAAGGTCCCTCCCATGAAAGTCCCAGAAGCCACCCCTGCAGTACCCCTGCTAGCAGCACCTTGCCATGCAAACCCAATGTGGACAATTAAGCCAATATTGCACTGTTCTCATTCACCTATGACCAATTCTGGCCCATTGCTGTCAAATATGGTGTATCAAGAAAGAAAAGGTCTTTGATGTTCATCATCAACTCCTTATCTGTATCTCCTAAAAAAATCATCTCACGGGAGTCAGAATAATTGTAAGTACATGGTTCATAGTGTTCTGTTTGGGGGATTTTTCCCCTAATCTCTGTAAATAATCTAGGTGTACTTTGCTCCAGCCAGTTTTTTCTCTGTACCATCAGTACAACCCTTTCCTACACTTTGATCGTTAGTTCTGGCATATGCAGCAGAACTTAAGAGCTTCTTCATTTAAGTTCAAATTAATTCTCCCCTTTCTGCTACATTTTTTTTTCCTCAAAGAACTCCTATCAACCTCTGTGACTACTTTTCACATACTTTTTAATAACTTAGTGGTATAATTCCTGAAACAGGATTTCATGCAGGGGTAGTATCTCCCCTTGCACTGGTAAGAGTGATGAGCTGGGTTTCCCACTATAATTTTAATCTTTATTACTTTGTGTAGAATCTCATCCTAAGTATTCAGTCTGAAATTCAAGGTCCTTAGCTCACCTCAGAACACTAACTTTATTTTTAGTTGCAAAATATACTAATGTTGAACTTCAAAATATTGGAAGAGCAAGTCTGCATCTCAAAATCTCTTCCAGGTTCAGGTTCAATTTACAAATCATCCATTTGTAATTGAAAAAAAATAAAAGTAAGCTGTGAATTCTCTGGAGTGTTCACAAGGTCATTTTCAGTAACAGCAATAAGTGGTTTGCAGTCGATTTCAGCTAATAAAATAGTAATAGCTAAGGCCTCCCACAACTAAGACATGAAGTCTTTTACAACCATGCCAAAGCTTCCTTTTCTATCTGAGCTTATTAACTCTCATTTCCTGTTAGCATCTACTATTCATAAACCACTGGTCTCTAGCTGTGACCACTCTCCTGCAAGAAGATTGCAATGAAATCCCAAAATACTTTTTTGAAACACCTGTGGACAATATAGTTTTGGGCATACCATCCTCCCAAATTAATTCCTTTTACTTCTTAGACTTTTTATTAAGGTCAGGCAATGTCATTGTGTAGGAGCATTCTCTATTTATTTATTCAGGCAGCAGTATAAGGCACAATTGTCCTAATGTAATCCATCATTCCCAGAAATCTACTATTTCTTTGTCAACTGCAGTGGTTTCATTGTTACCTATATGTCTTGCCAAATAACCTTCTTTCTCAGGTGTGTTATTTATGCTACAGAAAATTTACATTTTGCTGGCATCACTATAACTCGGCAGCTTTGGTTCTGTTCCAGAATGCTCAGAGCTTCCAGTTGTTCTCTTCCAACATTTCCATTTGTTTTAGTGTTCTTCCCATATTAAAATATATTCTATGGTGCCCCGATTTCTTCTGTGTATCAAAACTTTTTATTTTTGTTATACAAATGGAATGCTGAGCACAACATAAATGGACGTCTGAAAGAACAGGGTTTTCTCAACAGGACATGGAAAACTCATAAAACATGTGCTGTGTTTTTCCAAAGACTTTCCCTGAAATCCTGCTGATACATCCTGCATATAAAAAAATCTGGTATTAGACAACCAGAAAATTATCCCTTAGCAACCTTAGCAACTACTGTGACTTTTTTTTTTCTTTTTTTTTTTTTTATTCAATTCCTCAGGTCTATCCAGACAGAAAACATTCTGTCCCTATTTTTCTCTCTAGAGAAAATCTTTATTAGAGGATAAAGAGTGCACCCATAGTTCACTCTCCTATGCATTTCATGATTGTTGGGGTAATAAACACACCCNGGGTATAAAAAACTCCCTTTTTTTTTTTTTTTTTTTTTTTTTTTTTTTTTTTTTTCCTCAGAGGAATGGAATTTGAATAGGAAGAGGGACTGGAGGAAGGCTGATTGTCCTCTGATGTGTGTTCTCCTCAGACATCTTGTTCCCTAGCTGGTGTTCTCTGATGCTTCCTCAGGTATACTGTCCTCCTGTCCTCTATCATGAGCACATTATCCTGATGAGAACAAAGATTCGACACATTATTTTTTCTATAATGAATGCTCTTCTCCATAAAGTTAATACAGACTTTATCTGTCCACTTTATTTACCCTCGTGTTAACTTTAGTTGCTATTATCTTACCCCTGTAAACCTCCCCTGACTCTTCATTATCTGCTTCTTGTCAGGAGGATAACATTATTTCAATCAACACACCATCATGTGCACCAGTATCCAATTTAAAATGAATAAATGTCTTACTTGCTTTCAGGGTGATAGTCCATTCATCTTCTGATGAATTGCTCTTATGAAGAATCCCCCAGAGCAAACGGTGCTGTCATTGATCTCCTGCATGCTGCTTCTTACACGCTATTTCACAGTGATGTAATCTAGTGCAAACCTCCTTCCAGTTTATGGTTTATATGTGCTCTTTTCCATGCAGTCTGCAGGCCCAGATGCTGCTCTTGTAGGACTCCAATTATAGCTTCATCAAACATCTTTCTTTGCTCTGTTTTGGATTCTCAATTATGTCCTCTCCTTTATTCTGAACTGGGCACCTGGTTAGTTTGACAAACTCTAAGTACTTTGTCATGAGTTATTTCATGATGTTCCAATGATTTGTTCCAGATCCAGTCACAATCCCCTTTGTAATCAGGCTCTTGCTTCATTAAATTGTGAAGTTTTCTCTTCAGGCATAGACTTTCACTGTTATGAATTTCACCTTCTTTTTGTAATACAGCTTTCTTGAAAATTTTTTTTTTTAAAAAAAAAAAAAAGTATTTCAGAGTAAAATAGGCCTGAACACTTTCACAGTTAATTCTGACTGCCTAAGTAACTGGAAACCAAAGCAACCTCTCAGGACTTCAGTACAACCTATTGTATGACAGCCATTGTCCTTTAACTGCCTTCCCTTTTGTAAGCAGATAAAGAATATGGGGTCATTCACATTTTCTGCTACCCCCCACTCATCCAAAATATTCGTTGCTATGAAATTCTTCATTGCTTCATTGTTCCACTTGAGATGCTTTCTTCCTTTGTTTTTATTTTCAGCATCATCAGTTACATCCTGGTGATTAATCTGTGTACAAGAAGCTGATCTAGTACCTTGCCAGCTTCCCATTGCTGCTGACAGCTGCATCACTTCCAAGGCTCTCTACCGGATTGATCGTCTGGGACCCGAAGCCTTTACACACCCTGTGGCTTTCCAGTGCAGTGGTTCACAAGTGCCACACTGACAAGGCTGACACCTTGAAGGAGTTTCTAAGGCACAGAGGTTGCTTTCCTGCCTCAGGGGATTAGAGTGCCTGGAGCCATATTAACTGTTGAACAGATTTCTCCCTCAGATACTAAGGTTTCTCAGCGCCGCTGGATTTGTCTTCTGTCCAAACCTCACAGAATATGTTTCCCAAACAGGGAAACATTCCTCCTTCTTGAAGGTCAGTTTTCCTACAGTGAAAGACATTTCTCTTCTTCTTTATAAACCCTCAGAAGAACTGGATCTAGGTAATTCCTCTCGTCATGTCCTAAGTGTGCAAGCCACATTGCACAAGTTTTGTAAATCTAACAGTTCTTGGAAGGAGAGGATCTGTTACATGTGCAGGTGGTCTGCACACATCCAGTAAACCTGCTGTTCTCAACATGCACAGGACTTAGAACATCTGGTCCTAGATCAGTGGTGCAGTAATAAATAAGAAAGACAAATAAACTCACACCTTTGGTATAAAAGAGAAGCGGGCAAACACCACAACAGATACCTCGAAGTGGGAAAATATCACTTCCCTCTGCTTGTCTTTGAACTACATCTTTATCATACACTCCATGGAAATCCCAGGCTTGCTGCTTCTAAGATTATCTCACCCTTGTTCAGGATGACAGGTCTCTGAACATGATGAGGAAGGCTGAAACTGCATCTAGGTCCAAGCAGGTTGTCAAACATCTGAAAATCCATTATATATAAAAGCAGTCTTCAAATTCCATGTGGTTAGAATTGCCAAAAGACAGAAGGGCATCATCTGGAAAACTTAACTCAAGGTAGTTTAAAGCAGAGCCAGGAGAAAAGGAAAAAAAAACCAGGAAAATTACTCAAGGTTACCTCTTATCTTGCTTTTTATTTCTGAAAGATTTTGAATGTGTTATACACCTCAGTGATATGCACATAAAAATGAAAGATCCATATGAACATCATACCTAGGCTTATCTGCAAATTTATAAAAGGTCTGAGGCTGCTACAAGAGCCAGCACAGGGAGTAGTGCTGCAAATTTTTATCTTTTTGTCTCCCAACCACATAAATAAAGCTGCGTCTATACAATTACTGAGAAAGATGCATCTTCAGCCCATGAGTTCCTGCCAAGAGGAAGGTTGTACACAGATTTTGTTAAGGCACTTAACAAGCCAAATTTGAAGTTAGATGACAATAACACCTCTACGAAAAGACCCAATGAATTCATACCATCATAATCAATTTCTCCAGGTTCTCATGACACCTGACCACCTAAAATCTTTAAAATCAATCAGAAACATACTCCAGGACAGTGTAATAATTTATAAAAAAATTTTCATTTTATGCATTCACAACTCAAAAGCTTTATTAATAGCTGCTACTACAGCTTTGTTCTCCCCATTGTAAATTCAGTAGGATTTACACATAAGGGCTTGTCTCTCATCTGTTTATGGAATACTCCCATCTTTCAGGGAAATAAACTATCTGACTTAGCCAAATTTTCTTTCTCCAAATTCCATGTTCTCATAATCCCTGCAGAGCTACAGATTCCAAGAGAAGTGCTGCTATTATGGACCAATGTGAGGCCATCCTTCACTCAGATTCAGGACTCTGGAAGCACTTTTCTTAATCCAAAACAAGAAGTCAGATTAAATTTTTCCTCCCAACCCTGAGCAAATCCATCACTTTAAACCCTCACAGCTTAAAAGTATTAAAGTTTTGAATTTGGCAATGTTCTCCTGAGTGAGTGAGAAAGCTGATTATTTCAGGTTGGAACTGCATACATTATTGTGTCCTTAACAAAACCAAAAGAGAGTGGTTTTACTGACATCATTCAAGGTACACTGTGGTTATGCTGGCTGAAGATATAGCCATATATTTAGTACCATTTCAAGTCATAAAAACTTGCTCATATATTTTTTTTTTTAACTCAACTTGAAAAGTTTACTGGCTGGTCACACATGCACAATTGCAAAATGACTAAATGAATCTTCCAAAATGGTCAGTATTAGTTCCAAAACATATTTGTCATTAAACTGAGATGGCACGTGATCATTTTTACTGCCAATGGACCATTTTAGAGACTGAGTGAAAACAGGATTTCTACAGATATTTTCTCATCTACTATAAGCAGTTTAAATACCAGAATAATTTGTATTACTTCTTAATTATCAAAGAAACTTCTGAAAAGTCTTCAGCTAAAGGTTAGAGACACCTAAAAGGAAGTTTAGAGCTTTGTCAGTTGCTTTCACTATGAAATATTTCTCAGAGTTTGGCTTTAGTAGAAGTTTTTAAGAAGTAGACATGTTGTTAAATGGTATGGAAAGCCCTGTATGTACTCTGATGGGGAAAGGGAAGCACAGTCCTACCAATCCTACTATTACCATCTAATTCCTAGCTTCAGAAGAGAATGACACTTTAGGAATTATCAAAAAAACCCAAAACACTATATGATCTGATCCTTTCTTTTCTATAATGCATTATCCTTAACAAGTCAGTTTTGGGGTCCAATCTTCTCAAAATGCATAGAAATTGCAAATTATTCCTGAGTGTCAAAGCTGGTAATTATAACATATAGGCAACACTGATTAATTAAAAGTCCTGTGACCAACCTCATATACAGAGATTATTGCCTGTGCAGCACAGGCCTTGGTTCATTCAACAATCCTCTCTGAGATGAGCCTGGATTCATGGGGCTGGTTTTGATCAATACCAAACTTTTTCTCTACCCTTGCTGGTGTTCTCACAGAAAAAAAATACCTCGTCTCCCTATAGGTTTTACTCAAGAAAGGATTTAAAGGATTGAGAGTTCCTAAGAAATTTCTAATTAAGTACAATAGATTTAGAGATCTATGACATTGAAGCTTCATTTGGCCATCCATCAACGTTTCATAACCCTAAGCACATTACCTTGACCAGCAATGTGAAATGTGAATGAACTAGAACACTGACAAGGTTGAGACCCAAGAGATAGAGAAAAACAAGAGGTGATGGGAAAAGAGCTTGCTGAAAAGAGATCTAAGAGAGGAAATAGAATTACTCTTTCTAATGTTGGCAATAAGATAAATGGACATCAGCATTGCAAGTTTTATTATCTTTGAGGCTTGAAAAGCAGAATTTCTACCAGGAGGGAAGAGCTGTCTCTCTTGTTCTCAGATAATTGTATCTTAAAATACAAAATACATTACATAATAAGGGAAATTAAATGGCCTTCCTATACTGAAACTATGCCTGAAAAATTACTTACATCTCTGTTCTAACCTTAAGGTAATTTTTCTGAACATCATGATCATAAGTGGTAGCTCCAGAAAAGGAAGTAAAGTTAGTTCTAATGAGGCTGGGGCCATAGGCCATGGCATGTGTGCCAGAGAGAGAGAATTGTGTGGCAAACCTGAGGAAAACAGGTGGATTTTTGTTTCCATTGACTAAAATGTCTCTTCTAAAGTCGTGACATATTCCTACTCCAATCAGTAAAAAGCTAAAATCCAGCCCTAAGGCAGGGTGCAAGGCAATGGGTTTTGTTAATAAATATGTGAATGGTCTGCAGCTGGCAATCTGACCTGGAAAAAGAGACTTCAGTAGCTGATAGTCAAAAGCTCTCCTTCAATCCATAAGTGCTTCAGGATTTTCCAGCTGAGCCTTGGAAGTACACCCAGCTCACTAGTCTTGCTAGACAATTCATTCAGTTTGCTGACCCAATCCTTTATAAGTGAACAGGGGATGGTCTTCAGACAAGAAGATAGTTAAAAGCAATAGGCTTTTTTTTTTTTTAATCATGGCAGTCTGCCCTCACTCACCTACTTTCCTGGACCCCTCTGAAGCATGTAAGTTTTTCCCTGAGTCATTTATGAGTTTAACAGAGTCTTAGCCAGCCCAACACTTTTGGGAAACATCATCTCAGGACCCTTGTGAAGTAAAGCCAATATTACAAGAGGTGACAATTCCAGTATTCCTATAGAGTGGATCCCATTATGAAGGGAGACAGGATGCAGCCTGCAGTCTCCTCTGCCACTAGGAGAAGCTACTTGGCTCATCTGACAGTGGAGTAAAGCAATATTGGTTTAGGACATATGGAAAAAACTAAAGGCAGGAAAAGTATGATTTAATAAAAAGTGATTTCTAGAGTGCCCGCTACAGATGCACTCAGCTGTACTGCATAAAATTTAAGGAAAGATTCCAGATTTTTGTCTTTATTTGGTTTTAGGTGTTTTCTCAGCCTGCTGGATTTCTCAGTTCAGGTTTCTGTTGCTTTCAAGATTCAAAACTGTGCTTCAACTTTTTGCTTTCTTATATGAATTCCTACAATTTTTTTTTTTTTGTAACAGCTTTCTTTCTACAGCAAGCATTTTGTTGTGTTCATCAAGAGTATGACAGACACCTTATTACTAGTTTCATCACCTTGAGGAGATGGGAATTTCCCCATCAGAGGTTTACATTTACTAATGCATAAGATTTAAGGCTTGTATTCTACAGAAACAAGTCTGGCATTTATGTCATTTCCAGGAATCAAGTTGTATTTCAGCCACATATATGTTGATCTTGAGGCTTTATTTACAAAAATCAATGGTTTGTTTATGACTTTCAGGCATATGCTTTTCCTCAGAGGAGGCTGATGTGAAGAGTAGGATGATCAGCCAATGTTTTGTCAGTGTCCTGCCATCACACCCATCCACTGGTGCAACACAGTAGGTGTCTGTAGCTGTGTCACCAACCCTCCCACAGTGGGCATACTCTGTTATCTCTGGTAAACACATATTTTGATAACCCTAGCAATTGCCTTATAGCTCTCATGCATTTCCATATTGCCTGGCAGCATGCTTAGCGGCCTGAAGCAGATTTAGCATTTCATGTGATCTCTCAGGATGCTGTTTTGTCTCTGTCTGTTTCCCCATCTGTAATATGTGCTATATTTCCTACTGAAGGATATGGTTGTGATTAGTTTTGAATGTTTGTAAAGCATTTTGAAGTTGAAAGGTTTGAAATAGCAGGTTTTTGCTCAAGTTTACCTTAAGCAAAATTGAGAGTGTGGAGAAGGTGGGTTTTAGCTCCAAGCAGCAAATAAGAATCACTACAGCAATTGTGAAGAAAGGCAGGCCATATGATGAAAAAACAGGTCCCTGAACACAGAGTCAAGTAACAGCTGGAATTATATTTTCATGATATTTGGAATCACTTTAGTGCACTGAATGCAAATATTCATACCTTAAAAAAGAGGGGTTTTTTTTCCAAAAACAGTCTAATATAAACATCCAATAAAACAAGTTATAATCCATATTCACAAGATAAGCTTTTTGCACTGTTTATTAAAGTTTCTACACCTTTGATAAATGTCACTTACAAAATCAGAAGGAATACCACTGAATGTCTTTGACTAATCCTATTTCATATGTTATAGTCAACATGATCAAATTCCAGGAATTAGTCATGGCACAGTGACTCTGGAGCGGAGATTTTGATGAAGATTCAGATGCCTAAACCTAGTGGCTAATGTCGTGGATGGCTACAAAAGAATAAGGTGTCAATCCAGTCACTGGAGAGATCCATAGCAAAATAGCTGTCATTCCTGATGCTCTGGTGTATCCTGCAAGGTGCAGATATCCTGCCAGAAGTTCCTTCGTATGTCTTGCATCAAAACTCACTTGGAGGTCTCAGGTACCCTGTAACATCTCCCTCTGTAAGTGAGTCAGTCCCCAAGTATCTGCTCTTGACTCTGTTGAGTGAATGAACTGGCTTGAATGTTGGGCTAACACAGAAATGTACACTGTCAGCACCCACATGGAGGCCAGGCTGAATCCCACTCCAAGCTGTAACCAGTCTCTGGGGTTTAACTATGTTATTGTTTACATAAACCAGCTTTCCCAAACTATGATTATTTAGCCTTCTTAAAGAATTAATGGAATATTCATATTCGCACAGCTCCTGGGAACTACAAACCATCCCATTTTTTAAAAGAATTTGATGTTTTAACCAATACCTCTGAAGAATACTTTTGATAATGCTAGAGGAACTGTATGAGGCTGGGAGAGTACAGGGGACCCATCAGGCAGTGCTGGGAATTGCTCTTCAGTAACTTCCTCTGGAAGAAATGGCTCTCCTCAGAGGAAAAGAGGTTCTGTTATTCCTGCCAATTTCAATGAGAAAGGCTCCTTTCTGTAACCACAGCAGAGGGAAAAAAGATCTTCCAATCATTCTTCCAGCTGTATAGCAACAAAAGAATCCTCCTTCCTTTGAAACTTCCAACAGGGAGGCAGATCATAGTGTAGGTGGAGTTAAAAACCAGAATGAATGCTTTTTGTGATATGACACTGTCTCCTAACTGCTGTCACAATATTTTAGTACAAGGCAGAGAGAGTTAATTTTGTATCCTTTTGGAAAATCTTTATAAAATTCTCTTGTAATAAAGATCTGCTTTAGGCAAGGGAGGTCAGCTTTAGAGTTCTGAGCAACATGCACCTAACAAGTTCTTTAAGAGGTGTTGCTATGTCACTGTGTCACTGGCTCCATACAGGACAGCAGGATAAAGTTTTGGAAAGAAAGCACAAGAAACCTGCCTGTTGAGTGTCAGCTATTCACCCAGTCCCACCCAGCAGTGAATCATGACACCCATCTCCTGCTATACTTAAGTCAAGATGCCTTATTTTGGACAAAGAATGTGCTTGTTAGATGTCTAGGGACACCTGAAAATTAACCATAACTGAGATGAGCAGAACTGCCCCACCAGCAGAAAAGAAGGAAGTGTGGGATCAGGAGTGAGAAAAATCAATGGAAAGTACTGATTTCTACCCAAACTTGTGCTCACTGGAGCTCAGTGGTCATATTACTCAGGTCAACAGGAAAACCTGAAAAAAAACATCGGAAAGAAACATCACAGACACTCACTCTGCAAGGAGAGGTGATGACTTGTGCCCTTCAGGTAACTTTTTCTAGATACACAAACACCCCAGAGCAAGGCACTGAAGTACTCTTCCACCCACAATGAAACTCTGGGTCTTATGTCCAGTGTAACCCACTCCTCCCTCTAAAAGTCACAAATGCCACAAATTTTCTGGATGGGTCACAGAGAATGTCAAAAGATGTGAAAATGCTTGTGCAGACAGACAGCTCCTGAGTGAGTACCTGTCTGAAGAGACCCCAGAATGAGACCTAACCAAGGAAGTGTTATAAGAAAAAAACATTTGTTAAATTTGCCCAATATGTCATAATATGATTAATTACAATAACAAAGTAAGATCACCCTTTATTTCTACCTCATCTGTTTAGGGGGAGGCGTTGTTAGGACAAGCATTAGACCTAGGATAATTCTCAGCCTATGACACATTTTAGTAGGATGTCAGAAATCTCTAAGAGCAACAGCATTGCCCAGGAGCTGCTGATAGCTCCTCAAATGCATAGATTATTCTATTTTTGATGATATGCGTATGTCAATCTCAGAGCAAAATTGAGCCCTTAGGGCAAAATTCTTCTCTCAGATCCACACATCAATGGGAGTTCCCCTCATTCAGGAAGAACAGACTATGGGAGGTGAGAGATGCTTTGTAGGTCAGGATAGAAATTTTTGTCAGTAGTGTTTATTTTTGAAATAGTAAATTTAAAATATAAATCTAATTTTCTGTAACAGGAAAACATTTGAACAAAATCTAGATCTGCCCTACCAGCACCATAGAAAAACATGCCACATCCACAAACAAACAAATATTTAGCTCAGGGCTTTGGAGTGAAAGAGAAGGTAAAATTATGTCTTTAGAAAAACTGAATATATCAGATTTTTCCTCTAAATGGTGAATTTCTTCAGGATGAAAACACTATTATAACAGACTCACTGGGGACAAGGTCCTTGAAGATTTCTGTAATCCCTCACAAGGTGAGAAATCACATTCCTAGTGCCTTCAGGCCTTTACAGGCTGTCTGGGCACGTAAGTAAAGGAGAAAAGCCTCATTCCACCATGCTCACCCTGAAACATGCCCAGCATATAAAATGGAATTCCTTTGTCCAGAGGGGTTGATGAAGAGGAAGGATCACTAATCTAGAGTAGCCGCTCAGGAGCTCTGGTGCCACATTCCCAGTTCTCTACAGGCCAACTGTGCATGTAAATTTTAGGTTAAACATATTAAAATATACATGTACAAAGAAAGCAGCCTGTCAAGGATTTAGGTTTGGAATTGCTGCCAAAGTGTGTATCTGAGACAGGTCTATGTCCACTTTACACATGCCTATCCTTGCATGTTTCTTTCAGGATAAAATTAATCCCTTCACAGTGAAATGGTACAGAACCTATACCCCCTTTAAATCCCTAATTCTCTCTGATTCCTAATTTGAAAACTAACAGCTATTAAGATAATGCTCAAAAGAGTGAATTGAGGCATATCTTCTATGGTGACTCCCTGAACTGGTGTGAATTTCACCTGAAAATTCCAGGCTGCTGGTGTCAGGTTTTGATGCTGGTGGTCTGATTTAGTCTTTCTCTCTTGCTTCTGCTATTTCATCTCTTTCAACATCTTCCTGCTTGAAAACTTCACTACTCATTAGTCACTACTGAGATCATTAGCATGCAGCTTTGGCTCTCCACAACTACTATAAACAAAGACATAAAGTGCTTTCTCATGTTTCTTGCTGTGGTTTTGGGAGCAGTGTGTATTGCAAGAGGGTAAAGGGAGTTACAGCTTCAGACAGATACAGTACAAGCAAAACAGCAGCCAGGGACAACACCTAAGGCTTTGGAAAGATGTCATTATTCTGAATTATTAACAAGAAACAATCTAAGTTAGAAACTCCACTAATGTGCCTGTAGGAACCATACACCCCTAACACAAATGTTTATGAATTAGGTAAGCTTTTAAGTACTAGTTAAATAAATATTCAGCTATAACCCATTCTGCCTGTGGACATGTAGCTAGAAATCTTTGTTATCCTGCTAGAGACACCATGGATATAAAATGGTAACAAGGACAGCTATAAAAAGTTTGTATCCTATTTCCACTTGAGAAATGTCAAACTTTATTTTTGTTAGTGTCTCTCCGGAAAATGTTTCTCAGGCACTTCTTTAACCATAACCTGAGAAGAATATTTAATTGCAGGAATAATCACTGTTGAGTATCAAAATTAACTTAATACTCATTAGTTTGACTGTGGCAGTTCTTCTTAACTTGACTTGTAAAATTTTTGCAATGAATTATTGAAAAGCCATTACTGAAATAACCTCTTATTTTCTAACATGGCTGCTTGTATTTCCCCATTGAAACACAGCATGCATCTGTTGCCATAGATACTATTATTTTCTGAAATAAACACTACTTTTTTCCTCATTCCTACATCCACATAAAAAAAGCTGAACTATGACACATTTTCCAATCATATGTATTGTGGGCACAAGAGTCTATTTAAATAATAATGTTATTAAGGATAAAAACCTATCTTACCTCAACATGCAGACATTTAAGTGATGTGAAAGATGATAATTCTCAAAGTTTATTAAACACAACACAGCATGCACATATACAATTTTTAAAAGAGTGACCTTTTATGGGACTCTTGTCATTGTGTAAAATATGAGAAAGAAGAATTTCACTAAAAAGATTTGGGAGGACAGTGAAAGATTTATATGTAAAGCAAGTTTCCCACAGTGTGCTTCTTTTACCTCTTGTGCTCTAATCCTGTGATCTCTGAACACTTGGAAAGGAACCTTCTATTCCATGGCTGGGTTGAATGTGGGGTAGTTTCATTTGATTAATTGGGCAGTCCTTTTTAGCCTTGTTCTCCTGCAGCACAGCAAGTTTGGGTAATTTTCAAAAGTCTCATGTGTGAATTCCAAAAATAGCACTCAGTTCAAGGAATTTAGAAAACTGTCCACAGGGAGAAAACTTATCATGTCTATGCTACAGTAGCCTCATGCACTAGTTCTGAAGGAAACACACTGTTGAAAAGAAAATATCTCATATTTCTGGCAGTAGGGAGGAAACTAAATTTCTGGAGATTGCTTTCCTGTCAACTATTATGCATACAAAGCGGGTGAAAAAAGGAAAAAATAAAATACCACCACAAAAAATATAACACAAATGTCCATACGAGGAGTAGAAAAAGCATCATACAAGTTTCATCCTGGTCCACTCCTGGCTACAATCAGGCAGGTATGCAAAGACAACAAATGCCCATAACTGAGACCAAAAAAACCAGCCTGGAATGCAGAAGATATAAATCAGCAGATAACCTGAATCTTTAGTAGAACCAGGCTGAAGTATGCAAGCAGCACTCAGCCTTTATAGTGTTGTAAAAGACGTGTGGATATTTTAAACCTTTGTTCTGCTTTTTAAGAACCCTTCCTCAAAGTACAAGCAACAAAAAGCGAAAGCAGGGCATATCAATCCCCAAGCACCAAAGCAGAGATATGTGCCTTGCACCACACCTCAAGGGACAAGGGATGGGAGCTAGCTTGAACCACTTCAGGAAGCAGGTCCCAAAGAGAACACCTTGACAGCAGCCACCTTCATACACTGGAAGGTTTTCAGGGTGATCATTCTTTACTGACCAATCGAAACATCAAGAGTGACTCGGAGTTTTATGTAGGTGAGTCTAGAGACATGCAAGGCTTTAAATACTAAACCAGCTCATCCAATATCAACAGAAGAAGCAGTTACTGCTGAGAACAGGGTGGCTACCAGCAAGAGATTCTAACATCTGAGTCAACATAAGATGCAACTCTATTTGCAATACATTACGGTGTTTTATAATAGTTTACAGATCCTAGCTAGCATTACTGCCTTTTCACGTAAGAATAAAGATACATAGATCAGGGAGGTATATCTTGCTAGGCCCTATAAACTTCATAGATTACAGCCCAAGTGAAAGGCTGAGACTAGACCAGCTTGCAACCTAGCTGTGCTGTGGTGCATGATAACAGTATGGCTGTTACATTTGCAAAATTCAGTGTTGCTCTGGCAGTGAGGAACTCCATCACCATTTTTGAGGAAACTGTGAAAACTTATGCAATCTGGCTTTATCTTATTTATAGAAAGACCACTACAGATTACAGTTACCAAACAAAATTGGATATAGAGCAAGTATCCATATAAAAGGAATCAAGCAACACCAAGTGACTCACTCTGTCACCCAGAGAGACCTTGATAGGCTGGAAAGGTTGGCCCATGCAAACCTGATGAACAAGGAAAAGGACAAGATGTTGCACCTGGGTTGGAGCTATCCCAAACACAAATAACAAATGGTTGGAGAATGGATTGAGAGGATTGAGAGCAGCCCTGAGGAGAGGGACTTGGGAGATGTTCATTGGTGAGATGCTCAACATGACAGCACAAACTTGAAGCCCAGACAGCCAAACACAGCCTGGGCTGCTTCAAAGGCAATGTGGCCAGCAAGTCAAGGGAGGTGACTGTCCAACTCTGCTCTTGTGAGACCTCACCTGGAGTGCTGCATCCAGCTCTGGGGCCCCCAACATAAAAAGGACATGGACCTGTTGGAGCACCTCCAGAGGAGAGTTTCAAGAATACTCAAAGAGCTGGAGCATCTTTTCTAAGATGACAGGCTTAAAGACTTGGAGTTGTTCAGTCTGGAGAAGAGAAGGTTCCAAGAGACCTTATAGCACTTTCCAGTAGCTGAAAAGGGCCAACAAAAGAGCTGGAGAGGGACATTTTACAAGGGCATGTAGTGGAAGGACAATATGTAACAGCTTTAAACTGAATTAGTTTTGATATTAGGAAAAAATTCTTTTCTGTGAGGTTGATGAGGCACTTAACAGATTGCCCAGAGAAGATGAGGATGTCCCATCCCTGGAAGTGTTCAAAGCCAGGTTGAACAAGGCTTGTAGCAACCCTGTCTAGTAGAAGGTGTTGCTACTTATGTCAGGGGGATTGGAACTAGATATCTTGAAGATCCCTTCCAACCCAAACCGTTATATGAGTCTATGATTCTGTGAACTAGGAATGCAGATAAATTAAAGCTATTAAAAGAATCTGAGAAGAACTATCACTTGTCAAGAAGAGTAAAAGGCATAGGTTCCAAGGTAAAGTGAATGGGGCCCAGAAAAAGACATTCATAGTATCAGGCCTGAGAACGTGCTTTTTCTTAGTCCTTGAGATGAATATCATTTTGACAAAGAACAAGTATTTGCACATTTAAAGGAGATAAGTGATTATTCTTGTTCATCCAAATTTCTCCAGATCTCACATTATCTTCTAGAGTATGATTTATTCAGGGAAATATTAATGGTAAAAAAATCTCTTCCCTCTTCTTCTCAGTGAATAAAATGCTGAATCCTTCTCAAATAAATTAGGTTAGATATCATTTAAGGCCCAGACATGGCTTGTTTTCAAATGCAACATTTCCAAACGCTCCATACCCAACCCTTTAGCAATAAGGATGAAGGGACAAACTATGGCAAGGTACTGATACATGAATCATGTGACTCTCTGATAAACAGAAGGGCTCCCATGAGCACAACATCCTAGTTCAAACCCTTGTTCCCACAACTTCTCCAAGCTGGACTTCCAAAGGCACGGACATCTCTCTAAAGCAGCAAACATTCTTGCCACCACTAGCCAATGAAAGCTATGCACCCTGTAAAAGTGCAAGTCTCAAATGCTAAAGAAAAAGGACCAGGGTCCCAGAAATAAACATTCCCCAAAAATCAGACTCTATCCTAATTCTACCACATTGAGAAATGGTTCAATACTTTATGAACACTACAACCTTCCTTTTGTTGTGAAGACCGTAAATAAAGGAGAAGCAATAGCAATCTCTCTATTAATAATGGCTGGCATCTCCTGTAAACTTTTTGTCATGAACAATAATCCTAAGGCTCAGATATACTGAAAAGTCTGTTCATCCACAAATATCCATGCTAATAGTCCTTGGCAAACATGGTCTAAAATAAATTAAATTAGCCCTCAAAGAAAGCCCTTATTTGTCCACCAGCGATAAAACATTTGTTCATTTCACCCTCTAGTGCCAAGTTAGGGCTTGGACATCTAATGAAACCACTTCAGATTGGGCCTGCTTCTGTATTTCCCAGATGTTCCCCTTGCTTTGAGCTAGTTTAGTTTCTTCTTGCAGCCTAGAGTTTTCTACATCCTGAACATTTATACATTCAGCACTAGATCACAAGTGATGATGGAGAACATTTCACAATGTATGGGTCACACTGGGATACATCTGCATATGCTGGAAACAAAAGGGAACTGGGACTAATTTTCCCAAGTAAAAATACAAATTTATGTAAGGTGAATGCAATTTGCTGGCCACAATTATTATCTGTGAGCCTTTCTTATCCATTAATATTGCACACAGACTCAGGCTGCACTGGAAGCTTATGTGAGCTGGGAACCTGCCTCTTAACTGATGTCTAATCAGAAGAGGCTGTAGAGCTCTTTCCCTCAACTTTCCCTCTTAGAAGTGGGCTCAAATCCCCATAAAATGGCATCTTCTGTACTTTTGGTGTCAGTGAGTTCAAGACCCTGTCATATGTTCCATTTGCCCAAGACCTGTGTAAACCTCAGACACCATAACCATGTTTCTCTTCTTATGAGATTCTTTTGTGAATCGAGTGACCTCTAGACTTCAGAGGAGAGTCCAGTGTCCCAGTATTAATGGTTCTACAGTGTATGTTGTCCAGCTTTCTATTTTTGATTTGAAAAGGGATAACTATAGACATCCTGTGTGTGAATGTTGAAGGAAAAAGTTCTTAAAGCTGAAAAAAAAAGTGTTCATTAATCATTAAACAGCCAGGAAGTGCCACTACTGGCATTTACTGTGCAATCAGATTCTACTCCCATGTGTATACATATTATGATACATTCTGTAATTATATAATTCTTTTTTTTCCACAGGACCCCAGCTTTATTCAGTGCACAGTGTTCAGTGAATAGAGCAGTTGCCCAATATTTCTCTTTATCCTCATGCTTTATTTACTGCACATCCTCTGGACATTGCATTGAATATAGAGTTACTTGCTGCCTCATGGGTTTTGTGCTGATGCTCCCAAAACTAGTATACCAGTGTACTATAAGGATTAATGAATTTATGGTCACAATCCTCCGATGTACACACTAGGAGAGTGTCATTCCTACGTACACATTAAGAGAGTGTCATTATACCTATTTTATAGACTGAAGCAGAAAGACACAGTGATCTTCCTGCTGTAAGACAGTAAATCAGTGGTATATTGCATGAATCTTCACTGCCACATAATGCTGGCTTCCCCCCTGAAGTCCCAAACCTCAGTCACTTGTGTTAATTAGAGTCACAATAATCGACACTGAGCATTTCTGTAAATCATACTTTTGGTCTTGTGACTTTAACATCCAGAAAACCACACATTCAGTGATATCCTGGAAATGTCTGGCTGCCTTCAGTGTATCAGCTTGGAAGTCTGCAGCAGGCTAGATCCACTTCTCCCACATGATCATTAATTGTGCAGATGATAAAGTTAACTTACAACTATTGCCATTTTCCTTTGTCATTTACATACAGACACCTACTGACATCTCAGGCAAGTGAAGAATACTCCTAGAAGATGTCTTCCCCATCTACACATCCCAGTTCATTCCTTAAGCATGGTTTACCTCATGCAGCAGCTGAAGCAGGGGTCCTGGGGCAAGAACATACATGGTAGGTGGAACCATAAGAGATTGCTTCATTAAAGACTCTAAGGCTATGTATATGGCAATTAAAATTCTGTTAAATTTTGAGGGATTTGTTTTTTAACTTTTTTTGTATAAGTGCATCTAAATCCTTCATCTGAAGAAGTCTTTTTGTAACCAGAAAGAGAGGAAAATTGGAAACTTCTTGAAATCTAGGAAGTCTACTGTGCAAAGTGATATATTTAGGAAACATTCAAATACCGTATTGAACCACACCTGGGGAAAACAATAAGATAATTCTTTTCCCAAAAAAACTGTAGAAAAGCAATTTGCACTTTAGTGTACTATAATATCAGAAATCATGGTAGGGAAACCAGCTAGATTGAAAGTCATAGCAGAAAGGTCATTTTCCTGTTATGCCATCAAAGTGGCATCAGCTACAGTCTTGGGCTACACTTAGGCACAAGTTATCCATGTCTGCCCTGTTCTGCAGGATCAAGAGCTCTAACTTTTCAGCAACTCCATCTGTTTTGATAAAGAAAGCCAGGAAAACACAGACTGTAGAGTCCTGTACTAATATATTAGTCGCTGAGTCACTGGAGAAGGAAATCTTCCCCTCTGAAGAAAACAAAGTAGTGGAACCACTGTCCTTTGTGCAGAGGAGGACACACAAAGGAAGCATGTGGAAGAGACTTGCCATGGAATTGGACATGTCTGCCCAAAGAGAGATGTCTACAGAGCCGGTGCCTACACCTGAGCTAGTCTTCTAATGCACACCTTAATGTACTCACCCAAGGTCTATTTCCCTAAATCCCTATCTGATTGCTTCCACTGACAAGTTCTCATGTGGCTGGCTGAATTGGAAATATCTGAAGATAAGCAAAATGAAGCGGTTGCCTAATTTCTGTAATTCAATCAGGCTAGGAAGGGAGCAAGCCTCCCAGCCACAGAGATCTGTCAGGTGCCAGGCACACACACACAAGTAGAACACGAGGCACACGGAGAAATTAAATGTGGAACCAGAGGACCTGCAGCCCTCAGGCTTTAGCAGAGTTTGAGATGTAGCCAGAGTCCTGTGTTAAGGTTTTGGAATTAAGTGCTTAAATTCCTCTGAAGTCTAACTTTAGAGTGAGGCACTAAGTCCCTTTTTTGGATCCAATTTTCTGACCTTGTATTTTTATAGCCTCTTGGTAGCAATTATAAACCAGCAATTAAATGTAAGAGTAGGATCATTACCCTTAATCGTATTGGTAATGAAGTCTGAGTATTTGATTCAGGGAAATGAAATTACATACATTTCCTTTTGTTCTGTTATCCAATCTCTAGTAATTTACATGTGGTCCTTGAATGTAGCTCTGTCTTTCTGTGATTGCTCCTGCAGACTTGAGTATACAGATTTCTCTCTAACTTTAACTGGACTTTTGGATATGCAGGCAATATAGGACTGAACCACACATACTGGTAAACTTTCCAGAGTTCAAGAGTATTCATGCCAGCAGATACTCAACCCTCTTTCCTGTGTAGCTCCTCATAATTTTCTTTTCAGATGTTTCAGTTCAAAAAATAAGAGTTTGAGAGAAGCTACTCAGGAAAGAAAGAAAATTTTACTGAAAATTTGTTAAGAATTTGTTACTGTGTTTATTTTTATCCAATTAAATTTAGAGAGATCTAGAGACTGTAGCCAAAAATGCCAATGACTATAGGGTCAAAGTATAAATTTTTTGAATTAAAAATAAATTTTCCTGCAAAGAAGAAGAAAAATATACCCAAATACAAGAGACATGAAACTTCCCTCAGAACTGTCAATGATTTCAGAAAGCAATACAACAAGTAGCCACTGGAAAAAAACATGCTAATTAATGAAAATGGAGAGGAAAATAATTCTCCTCCTAACAACCAAATTGCCAAAAGACATTATCACTCTTTTCAACATGTAAACTGAATATGAATAGACAAAAAATAAAAGGATAAAAGCAGATTTGTTCATAAATGGCTAGCGGACAGTCTTCTGGTGAAGCTAATCTTTCAACACACACTGTCAAGCTCTGTATTTTTTCTGATAACTCTTACAGGATGTACTACTGACAACCATATATCTTTGCCCATGTATCTTTGAGCTACAAAAAGGAAGGATTAATTTTCTTATAATAGTCTGTCTCTTACATAGTTATTGACAGGAAAAACAGGATGTCAGTTTGTGGTGCTGGCTTAGAGAAAAACAGTAATCATGATGTGGGAATATTGCACCAACTGCTTTCCAGTTATGTTCCATGTCAGAACTCCAATAAATGCAAATGCTTTCAGAAAATGCAGGATTGGAAAAGATATGTACAGGTTCTGACTTCAGCATACACAGCCAGCTGCAGACAAGAAAGAATAAAGAGATTCTGGGAGGACTTATGGGAAGGGCTGGGATATGAAACCACCCTTTATCACAAGGCTGATAAAGTTTAAATGCCATTTATGTGTCAGATAAACTGACTTTCAAACAAGACAAGTCTAACCTGACTCTTGTGACTAGTTTGGATGCTTAGAACCTGATTCACAGACCTAACAAAGACTTCAAACCAACGCAGTTTGTTTTGCTGCTGTTGATGAAACAAATGGTGCAGGGGAGCAAGAGGATTCCCTAAATATACTTTTCAAGATCAGAATGCTGGATTACAACTATAAAGAATAAAACTACAGGAGAAAATTACATCTAACATACCAACAAGCAGGGACATGGAAAACACTCCTTAATCACCTGAAAAAATCAAAGCCTGATGTAGTGCCTTCCTACTGATTTGAACAGACAACGGATCAGAGCCATCACGTACAATCCCTAGGATGTTCCTCTAGGAAGGCTCCTTTATTCCTCCTGACATCAGGGAAAAATTATTATCTCTTTTAAAAAATAGGATACCAAACAAAATAAAACAACAAATAAAATCATATTATTATTAGATGGGTACAAAAGTAACTTCTAATTAACCATCACTAAGCTACAACTTGCCCTGTACAATTTGCATAAAAGCCAATGACAGACCTGTAAGTGAAATAAAATGACTACAGAATAACATGCACAGCTTTGATTCCTTACAAGGAGAAAATTAATAAGGTGCTTGAAAAAGTATTAAATGCAGAAGAAAAAGCAGTGTTTTAACAAGGGTAAATACCTTGTTATTCATATTCCCTTTGGTAGCAGTTATTCTGAGTATCTGTTAACACGTGACTACAAATATTTATAAGTTTATTCATATCTCACTTTTACAAGATGTACATTCATATCATGTGATTCAACATAATACACTCCAAAAATGGAAATCAACATGTCTGGTGAATTCATGTAGGAGCATGCTGGCATAATCAAGACCTAAAAAAAGGTTGTCTGCTTGTTTCTTTTTCTCTTCCACAATAGCAAAGGGGTACAACCTTTTAAGATGAGTTAGGTTTGAAGGTTTTTTTGTTTGTTTGTTTCATTTTAGCAATCCCTGAAATGTCTGTAAATCAGACACACTGTGAATACATAACCAAAATAATGCTATGATACTGCAAATCATACTGGCTGCCCATACTTTTGCAAAAGCAACAGGGTTTTAAAATACAAAAATAAATGCAAAGCATTGTCAAATTTACACTCAACATAATTAAAATAATACACATTTAGAATTTTCAAACAAAAAATAAATAAAACATCCACATACATTAAGACAAAGAAACAGAGATATTTGCCTGTCTTTGATGTAATTAATACATACCATAAGCCTAGATTCATGAAAGTATTGTCTTTCAATAAATATCTTCAGCTTCAAAATCCGATATTTTCTACATTCTTCAACTGATTTTAGTTACATATCAATTGTCAATATAAGGTGTATGAACTACGTTTCAATTATTTATTGGAAATCAGCAAATTTACTAAAATTAGGAACCAATTTTTAGCATCAAATCTGTCTAACAGAAAGAATTTGAGGGATATCTGGCATCATACCCCTTTTGAAGAATGCCTCAAACACCAAAGCCCGTGGCCTTCCACTGGCCCAACTAGAAAAGCCAGCCAACAAAAATAACAAATACAAAATTAGCCACAGCACTATGCTGACAGGGCCCATGTTGTACCTTTTAAAGAAGTGACTTAGAGGTGCCATTTTGCAAGCACGAGGCGTAAAGCAGCAGGCTCTGTTCGTCTCTGAAGGAGAAGAGATCACACTCTGCAGCACATCGCACTTCTTTTTATTTTTTGTTTTAGTTTCCAAGCAATACCAGGCCTTCTCCAGCCCTATCACCTCTAACTGCAATCAGTAGAGATTTTCAAAGGATCGAATGAGAAGCTGTTGCCATTTTATCCAGAGCTGTTTGAAAACTTTTTTGCCATGAAAATGCTGTCACATCAGGGAGAGAAAACAACATAATGGAGTGAGAAGGTTGCTTACAGATGAAAAGTGGGGCACTTCAACCAACCTTTTTAAATGGGAGCACAAAAAATTTCCAACCATATTGGCTGTGTACACTTTATAGAGTTGTGTAAAATTAGCAGTAACACCACCTGGATCATTAGACATTAGGTATTAGATATTATAAAAATAAACACATTTCTAAGAAAGACATGTCATCTCTTTTTCCTATACTTTGAAAGTTTTCCTCAAACTGAATGAGAAAAAAAGCCTGCCATCCCCAAAGCAATAATGCCTCCAAAAAGTAAGATTATCTGTTTAAAAAAAAAATATTTTGCCTAGCACATTTAAAGAAGCAGAAAAGGTGTGTATTTTTCATCACAAAAAAAAAAAAAAACAAAACCATAACCTGGTTTGCCTTAGGAATCTGGATTTCTGTACTACTACATGTCTATTTGATTTGAGTCAACAGTCCCAATGTGTCAATGTTATGTCAATTCAAAATCATGTCTTATTATTATTTTATAGGCAAACATAGGACTAAAAGACATAGCAGATAAAGCATGCAAAGAACTGACATCTGTACACTTGGTATGTGTGAAAAATTTATAGTAGAGGAAGTTGGAAATCAGAGTTTCCTAGCAATTTGTGCATGCTGTTGGGAACTTGGAAATTTGGTTTGAGTCTTAGCACTGACACAACTCGGCCCCATTGAGTCATAAACAAAATTCCCACTGACATACAGCATCGGAGAATTGGACAGTAACTTCATGTTCTGTGGAAATAACTCACAGGCACATTCTGACACTCCAAAACACATTCAGTGTGCCCTTTAAAACTTTTGTTGAAGTCAGATACAGAGTTTAAATTTCAAGGAGCCCTGTCTATGTAAAAGGTTGTCTACCACCACAAAGCTCATGTCAGATTATGATCTGGGGGATGCTGCTACATTACAAAACCAAAAGTAAGCATACTCAGTGCTGACAATGGGTGATGGAACCTGGCCCTTCATTTATATGCTTTAATTTCTACAAAAATTGGGACAATAATGGGGGCTTACCTAGTTCATAATGGGTGAGGATTAAATAATAGACATTTATACAGTGCTTTGCAAATGAACATTATATAAGTGCTAAGTATAATGATATTAACCAAAATGTTACTACATCTATATGACCCTACAAAGCAAAAAAACTTTCGGTATCATTTTTGTCACATATTTCCAAGTCAATAAAAATGAGTCATGGAGTCAACTGGCTATTTTGGTACAAATGAATGAAGTATTTAAACTTATTTGACAGTTAAAAAAAAAACAATAATCTATTCTTTCCATTATAAAGGGGCCCATTTAAGGCATGACGCCTTTTTTATAGACTTGCTTATAAACATTATTCATTTGGCATTCATTCAAGCTATTTTTCAAATACCAGACAAATCTTCTGAGAAAGATTTTTTAGCAATCCACATATTCTAAATAAAGGCCTCCTCCAAGGAAATTCTGCTCAGTGGATGCTGTTTTGATGATCTTGGAAATCTCACTCTTGTCGAATCAAAGATTACACAAAGATCAGGCTGGATGATGGTGAACAGCACATGAGGCTTGGCATGCCTGAGAATCTCAAACAATTATGATACTTTTAAACTTTAATAAGCACCTCAAGACCATGACTATGTTATCTTCAATCTCCAACCTACTTAAGAAAACAATTAAAAAACAAAAATAAAACAAACAAACAAACAAACAGAAAGAGACCACACATTAACAAAGATGGAGTAGATGCTTTGGTCCAAATCCCAACTTGTATGGATCACTGGAGTTCCACATGGTGAATGGAGCCACAGTGACTTACACTTAGAGAAAAGTACAGTCCAATACATGTTAGGCCAGGTAGGATGCCTCATTTCTTCCCAGTGATGTAAAGACAACAAGAAGAGGAGGTCACCTGCGTGTATCATCCAAAACAAGGCAAAGATTTTACACCCCCACTAATGCAATTGGCCCATTCAAGAAAGCAAAGCAGAACCAGTTTTGGCAACAACCCCTACACAGTGCAGCTTTTCATTTCCTTTCATGCTAAATGAAAAGCAAGAGCAGCATGAATCACCTTGGTGGATTCCCAGCAACACCCGGCCCCTCTCCCCAGGTTGAGCTGTGGTACCTCCTTCAAAGCCTGCTAAGTTGATAAATCTTGCCACCTTCTTCGCTTCTGTGGTAGAGAGCAAGACTGTCCTTGAGACATCCGTTGAAAGCACTCAGAAAAAAAGTAAGAATATTTCATTCTGGAAAGATGTGTGCTACACTGCCAGCCTTGTTTCATCTTAGCAGGGAATTGTATTCATGTTGCCGCTGTCATAAAGAAGTAAAATTTCTGAGAGAAATGTACGGGCAATTTTTGCTGTGTTTGTATCTAGTAGAACAACAAAGGCAGAAAGTTATTCCTTCCTATACAAGGTGGATGCATACTGCATGTGTATCCTGTAACACTTTGAGATCCGTTACACTTCTCAGCATCTCACTTGGATGTCTGAGAAAATTCATATCCCAACCCTACAACTTCAACAAGTTCACTCTGTGGAATTATTTGAGGGTAAAAATCACTCCTTTCTGAAAGTCCAGTGCAGGACTGCAAAACAATCATGCCAGCCTCTCTCAAATTCTCAAAAGAGGATTTGAAATGCTAACAATTCGATTACAGGTACAGATAATAAGCAGTCCCCGTTCAGTCGATAGCTCTATGCCTTTGGTCTTCAACACCGTGTATCTAATTCTCCTTCAATGCTGTGGGTGTCCAGTACAACAAGTTACTTGCTTTAGCCTAAACCACCTTTGTACTAATGTTTATTATTTTTCAGATCTGCATTTTAGAAGTGCTAGAACCACCCAAAATATTCCTCGTTCTAGCCAGAATTTCATACATCGTAATGAATAACATTTTGCTTTCCAGACAATGCTTTGTTTCAATAAGAAATTTTAGTTGCCTGAGATTTGGTCTGTATTTGTCAGCAACAAGTAGTGCTACCTTCATATTTTGGCCTTGCTTTAAAAAGGTACTAGACTTTCACAGAGAGGTAAAAAAGGCAGGCAACTTCTATCAGTCCCAGCAAATCCAAGACACTAACTACTTCTCACAAAATAAATAGAAGGGAAATGGCACGATTTTGACATTCCAGAAATTTTGTTTGCTAGAAAATATCAAAATTTGAAGGAGAAAAAAAAAGTCTCTGAAAATTATCCTAAGCATGAATTTTTGTCCTACAGTAATATTTGGATTTGATAAATATCAGCAAAAGCCAAAACTAGTAATGGATTGCTAAATGAGACATAAAAAGCAGGTCTAATAACGGTGCTATTCAGAGGATAACCTTCCATCAACACAGACCTTGGTAGTGAAGGCAACAAATAACTATCTTGTTAGATGAAGACAAGACCACTATTTGTACCTTCCTCTCTCCTCCCCAGCAATTTTTTTTTTTTTAACCCAAACCTAATTAAAAGTGAATAACAGAAAAAAGTAAAACTGGGGATGAAGGCAAGTAAACCCAGACACTTTGGTAATATAATTTAAAGGACTTTCCTGCTCTCCATCCTTGCCAGATTTGTAGTAGTTACTTTGCTTAAGCATTAGGTTAATACTTGGTGTCCAAATCATAGGCAAAAATTAAAATGGCCAAATATTGAACTTGTCCTGTTCCACAGAAGAGGGTTCTGTATGGGTTGTTTTAATTTGTTTGGGTTTGTTGTTGTTTTGCTTTTTTACTTAAAATCATGTGAAAGTGTCATACATACAGACTTTTCAGCTTGCTTCCCAGAAATATGGCACATTAAGTTGACTAGAAATCATAGTATCTACCTTTTCCCATATGTGATACATATAACTTTATCCATTCCTAGAAGACTCGGACTGTCACTTTGGCAAGGAGCTGCAATGCACCAGTCTGAGCATAAAGGATTTAAGTTATGGATCTTGCAGAATTGGTTAATAACGGAATAAGTACGGCTATTTTTTTTAATCTATAATATTTACAGTATTGCACTTTACTGCACTTAATTGCATTTCACTAAAATTAATGCTGCACCAGTATTATGCCTTAAAACCATATGTCCATCTTTGTTGTATAATTCATTCTTTCTACATCCTGTAATAGAGTGAGATTCTGATTCAAAGATCTAGGCATTTGGGGGGAAAATATGAAAAATTGACCTGTTTCTATGGCACAATACATCTCTTTGAGTTCAGGTAATTGTGGCAAAACAGGTGCATTTCTTATTGTTCCCATCTTTCAAGTTATCACCAACAATTAGTAAATTCTAGTCTCTCTTTTTTCCTCCTTTCAAAGGATGTAGCCATTTGAGACACACACACTTTTTTGTTATTGCTGCTCCTTTTTTTTTTTTTTAAGAAAGAAGAGAAGGAAAATAAAAACCTGCCTTGCCTCAGATCTGAAATTCCACATTTAAATTCAAACCAGTTCTGCAGCAGCAGCAGCTCCTCAGTGATGGAAGAGATTCATGGCAGTGAAATAATACTGTTGGCAACAAAGAAATGTCATCTTTAATGGAGACCAGCCCCAAGGATTTATTATTTATTATTATTACTATTTGTTTTGTTTAGTTTTGTTCTAATATATTTCTGATCTTCAAAACGTGTTTAGTTTGACACATGCACAAGGTAGCAAAACTGACAGCAGCAGATGACGTTATGCCGGAGCGATCACTTTTGCCAGGGTCAAAAAATCCAAAGTGTCCCCAATGTTCACAGATTAACATAATTTAGAGATCGTTTCCTTTCCTTTTTTTTTTTTTTTTCCTCTTT
>VWZP01009271.1:800789-914700 GCA_013396995.1 Dicaeum eximium
ACAACGAAGGATGGAGGGAGAGTTACAACCGGCTAGAAGCGGGAATGGAATTTCATCACCCTCGTCCCGGTTCTCCCCAGCGGCCTTCCCTGGGTGGCTGCGCCTCGCTGGGGCACAGACCCGAGCCCCGCAGTGGTGTCGCTGTCTGCGCTCCGCCACTGCCCCTGTCCTGGCTGACCGTCAGGGTGGCGGAGCATTTGGGAGCAGGCTCCCCTCCTCCGAGGTGGTCGCATCCATCGGAAAAGGACAGGTCTCAACAGCCCGCCCGGGAACGAGGGGGAATACAGTGCAAGGCTCCTCACAGCTTTTCCCCCTGATGGTTTCTCCCATCGTTTGGAAGAGCCTCCCCCCGCAGCGCTCTCCGGCGCCAGGAGGAGACCAAAGCCCGCTGGGCTGCTCGGGACCGAGCCGGTCTGTCCCCGCAGAGGGGGGCCTGTCCGGGCGGGCTTGTCCGGGCACTGCCGGGCCCACGCCGCCCGGGGAAGGCGATGAGCCTCGGGGAGGCCGGTCCGGTCTGCGGGCGGCCCCGGGGCCGTGTGCCAGCCCCTGCACGGCGGCGGAGGGGCCCTTAGCCCCGCCGGCGCCTCCCGCGGCCGCGGGACCCCCCGCTCGCTCCCGAGGAGCGCTGAGCTCCCGAAAGCCGGGCGGGGGCTCCTTCACGAAGTTTTACAGCCTGTTTTTAATACGTGCCAACTTCTATATAAATGGCACTTGTAAACGTGTCCGGCTTCCTACCGTGCAAACGAATGAGGGTCGGAGCTTACTGAGGGAAAGTAAAATAAAACCGGAGCTAACTACCTGTTGGAAAGGCATCCTCAGGGCTCCCATATTCACATAGGGGGCTACTCTGCAGGCGTCTAAATGGCTGGCGGTTCCCAGGATCACACCTGCGGAGAGAGGCAGGGTCGGGTGAGTGGCGGAGGCGCCCCGGGGCTCCGAGGCTGCCACCCCCCGGCCGGTCCGCACCCCTCACCCACCTTTGTGCATCTGGTTTTCCTGCTTTCGGCACTTTGCTCTCCTGTTCTGGAACCAGACCTGTGAAAAGAAAAAGCAAACAAAAACAAAACAACGACCAAAAAATGGAGGTGGCCTAGGCGGCTGCTAAGGGAGCATTATCTCAGGATCTAGGGATGGAGGGGTGAGGCGAGTGACGGCACAGCTTTGCTGAGGTCGCCCCTCGGGAGCAGCCGAGGGGACGAGCTGGACCCCAGGCGGGGTGAGCCCCTCTCTGTGCTGCTGTGGGGCTGTTCGGGGGGGAGATCCTGCTCCTTGTTGTGTCCCTCCGTTGAACCTAGGAGCTGGGAGGCACCCGCGCAGCGGGAGAGACTGGGAGCCTGCCGCTTAGCACCGGTCTCAGAGGGCCCCGTGTCCCCTGGGCAGGCAGTGGCGGTCTTTCTGCCACCCGTCTAGAGCGACACTTACTATGAGACCACCCACAGGACGGGTGGGACCCTCGTACCCCTCCTAGTCATCTTAAGCAACCCGAGAAGAGCCAGCGTGGGCCAGGTCAGACTCCGGGGTCCGTCCCCCAAGAGACTGGACCTCCTGCCCTCTCCCGAGCTGGGCTTGCAATCGATGAGCCCCGACAAGATGCGAGACACTGAACTTTCACGAAAGGGTCTTAATCATTCCCCGTTCCCTAAATGTTAAAAGCAACAAAATCCGCTTCTGCAGACTTCTGGCCAGACAAGAGCAGCATCTTTTGCGGGCTGGGATGAAAAGAAGTGCTTATGCCCCTACCCGAGGAGCGCCTGTAATTCGATAATGCTTCCCCAATTCCAGCCGTTCTCACTCAAATAATCGCAGAATTTTGCAGTTGCCACTGCGCTTCCAAAGCCTCTTTTCTAGGGGCATTTCAGACCTTCATTACTTTTCCCGTTCCGCCGTGCTCGATTAACACCTCTCCCCAAAACATCATCAGAAACGCGGGCCAAAATATTTTACGGATCCTTATCTTTACACCAAAACCTACCGAATATGGACAAACATTGACTTTCACCGCTGATAAAATCTTGTGGCTAAGTAAACACCTACAACCTTTGATGTTCTTGCACTTGCCAAGAGATCATACGGTTAATTAATACTAACTGCACTTCCTACATCAAATTTTCCCTTCAAGCTTTCTTCAATTGCCTTAATGATGGTCATTTACAACGGAGTAATTAGTGCAAAGAAAGGCTTCCGAAGGCATTAATTACCTCGGGTACCTCAGTGATTTTCTTAAGTAGGAATTGGCCTTCTCTGATTTAGCGCACCATTTTTCCTGCCTAGGGTGTCTGTGGGGGAAGCGCGCAGCGGGCGACTGCGGAGCGCAGCGGGTGCGGACAGACCGACGGACGGACGGACGGACTGACGGACAGAGGGACAGACAGACAGATAGACCCACCCACGCACCCACCAGTCCTGGTTCCTGTCCCTGACGGCTGTCTCCAGCGCAACCCTCCCCGTGCTAAGCGGGCATCGCTGCCGCCCCGCTGCCCTGCCCAGCACAGCGCGGCACAAGCCTATTTTTCCCTACCAGCAATACACAAATATTAACAACATGCATCGCTTCTCCTTTTAACTGGACCGTTATGGATTTATACACGTGTACATATGTATTTAAATATGAGCATGCAAAATATTATCGAGCTGTAGCGACAATAATACTTTTTTTTTTACTGTGGTAAATCCTTGCAGGAAATATCCTTGTGTGTATTCCCCATGCCCACCCCCCGCCTCGCCAAAGCAGTGTAAATTGTCAGAAGAAATTTAAGCAGCGTTTAAACAACTTCTCTTGCAAATCAGAACATCTTTCAAACCGAAATTATATTTAAATCTGGAAAACGAAGTGGCCTTTCCCTTTAGCTACGAAAAAATAAGGTTATGAGGAATAAAAGTGATGAATTAGCCACTGCATTAAGCGATAATAAATCAGGCTTGGTGTGATTCGCGATCAATTCCAATTAGTCATGAATATGCTAAGTAAAGCACAGTACACTGTTTTAGACAGTTATTTCTTCATTAAGGATCACTCAGTGATTTCTTTCACAAATGCTCTAATCTGATTTCCTTTTGATTTCCATTAGAGACAGTGAATAATGACATTTAATTTAGCCCTGCACCATAAACCCAAAGATATTTGTTGTAATTGAATTACTGCCTGCTCCTCACTATGGTCTCATAACTTTCAATTATAACCCTGACAGCTGGGTGATATGAGTTTCCAGTACAACACTAAAAATAAAAGGTTAATAAGGACTAGCTACCATAGGAGCTTCAATTTATTTACAGCAAATTTCCACGCTAAATTGAAACTATATCCTTTAACAGCAAGGGACAAGAGGTTCAGATAGGAATTAGAGAACAATTCTGAAAGTATTAGGAAAAAAAAAAAAAAAAGAAAGAACAAACCTTTCCCTTTTCTGCCTTTTTCTTTTTCTTTTTTTTTTTCTGCTTACACTTATTGATGGATATTAACTCTCTGCTTATTTCATAATTAATTATCTATTTTTCTTTTTTTTTCCTCTTTATACTTATTTTATGTATAGGGATTTTTTAATCCACACAAGCCTCTTTTATAAAATGAATAAATACTTTTTTTTTTTTTTAAATCTCTGTCATAATCTCCTCCTGATTATTTTTGGGGGGCTTTTTTTTTTTTCTTTTTTGTGTGTGTGTGTGTGTGTGTGTGTGCTGTTTTAAGATCTGTAAGCACTTGAAGCACCAATTTTCCTGTAACTATGAACATCCTGTTAAGGTGCTCCTCAGTAATAAAGTACTTGAAAGAAAGAGTGCAGAATTCAATTACAAGTAATTTATTTTTATAGAAACAGTACATCAAGGCCTTGGAAAGATATTACAGAGCCCAAGTAAGAAGATCTGGGAAGATGACATAAGAGTTGATGTCCCCTTCAGCAAAAGTTTAATCTTTTCATTAATTTATATGGTGTGGTTAGATCAATCTTCCAGGAGAAAGTAGGCCAGCAGCACTCTGAGCCCCTGCAATATTCCCTGCAAGCTGCCATTCCTAAGACATATGCCCAGAACCATCCCTTGCCCTGCTCGGTTTGTACTGAGAGTCACAGGAGCTGAGGGGAGAAGAAAACCTTGAAAGAAAACCAAAGGAAAAAAAAAAAAAAAAAAAAAAGGAAAAAAAGCAACTTAGGTACTCCATTTATTTCAGGATTTGCCTCCAGGAGACAGTTGTTTAAAGAGAGGTGCTGGCTTGCTCAGGCAAATGCTGGCTGAGCAGTGAGCTGGCTGCTTGCTCTCCACGCTTAAGGAGGGGCTCAAAGAGACCCCTCACCTCTCTCCAGCTCGGGGCCGTATTTCTCCACTTCTCACAGTGCCCCAGGAGTGAGGTGAAGGCGTGGAGGGCTCCGTCTATGCCCACAGAGCCATGCCCATGCCTGTGTGCAGCTACCCGCACACTCCCATAGGCAGATACACACATACGTGGGCATCTCTTATCTCCAGGGTGTGGAGGCGTTTTGCTCAGTGGAGGGGGTGTCTTGGTGACTTTTTCTTCTTGTGTTTTAGTTTGGTTTGTGTCTGTAAGGCCAAGTATAGAATTTGAATCCAATAAGAGATTTCCTTCAGGTTTCTCCTCCTCTGGGCCTGCTCAGAGAGCCACAGGTTGATCTTATTTTTTCTAGGTAGATTTTTGTTAATTATTTCTATGTTGGGTTTTTTTGTTTGGTTGAGGGTCTTTGTTTTTTTTTTTTAATATGACATCTGTTTTGTGGAAGCATTCCCTAGTTGGCTTGGGGGAAGAGGGAGTATTTTTCCTCTGCATCAAACTGAAAATCAAATTTTAAAATAATCGATGTGGAGCCACCCAAACAGACAGCTCTGGTGGCCCCAGGACTACAGCAACCCGGATCTATTTTCAAGATTTCGAAGTCTAATTGGCATTTAGCTGTCTCTGAAGTGGGATGGGAGGGACGGGGGGAACCTCCACCAGATGGGGTGGCATGCATTCATACGCTTGCTGTGCGAATCAGAGCCGGCACCTTTCCCCCGGCTCTGGCTAATCCCGTCCCTCAGCACCCAAACTGTCTAGCCTTATTCAGGCGATTGTTTTCTGGCCTTTTTCTTTTTTTTTATTCCCCATAATGGCCCCATAATAGAAAAAGCGGGAAGAAAATAAGGATTAAGGGAGAGTAAATGGCACGTTTGCAAGGAGAAAAAGAAATTTAAAAGGAAAACAAAAAAACCAACCAGTTGTTCAGTTATTAGAGACTTGTCAACCCTATCACCACCCAACCACCCTACCCCACACACATACCAAAAAATTTTTAAACTACCTTCCTAGGAAACGCTAGACACGGGCAGATATTCCCAGAGCAGAATAACTGTTTGGCAGGACAGGTACAGCAGACTTGCAAACAGCTTCACGTGTCACCTCTGCCTTCACCTCCCCGTTCTGCATGAAACGGGGCACTGTGCTAGGATCCGCTGGCAGTTAGGAAGTGAGCTGAGCACGTTTCCAGGAACAGAGCCTTTCTCTTACCTGAACCCTAGCTTCAGATAGTCCCAGCCTCTGGCTTAGTTCCTCCCTCATGAAGGCATCCGGATAGTGAGTCTCATCAAAAAGTCTCTCCAGCTCGTTCAGCTGCTCTAGTGTGAAATTGGTTCTGCTTCTCCTTTGTTTAAGCTTAGTCTGTCCGTCTTCATCTTCTGACTTCACATCTTCCCTCTTCTCTTTGCATTCGTAGATCCCTGCCGGGAGGGGGAAGAAGAAAACGACGCTGAGCCTCCCCTCGCACCTCTTTGAAATTCTCTCACACAGGGGTCCCCCTCCTCCCCTCTTCGTCCCCAAACTCAGCACAACTTGCGGGTGCAGCTGGCGGGGGGTGGCAGGAGGTCCCCGGGCAGGCCCCGGAGGGGCGAGAGGGGCTGAGCTCCGCTACAGGCTCCGCGCCGGGCAGAGGGAAGCTCGCCCGAGGGCCGCAGGGAGGAAGGGAGCCGCGCTGCCTTGCCTGTCTGATGCCCTATCAGAAAAACTATACAGATACTTATAATTTTATTTTCTTCCCAGGGTTAGGAGGAAGCCGTGCCCCGCGTTGGCACGGGCATTTCGGGGAAGGGGTTGGTAGGAAAACCGCCGGCCCCCCGATACCTCCGGGCAGTGGGAAGAGGTGGGGGAAGCGGGTTTCTCCGGCGACGTTTTTTCCCAAAGAGGGTTATGCAAGAAGCTCCCTACCGCTGTCACGGTGAAGCCACGATGATAGCATTTATCTCGTAAAATAAACTTTCCCTGGGCATGAGACAGAGACCTCCCGTCTCTCTCCTCCTTAACAGCCCTCTTTCCCCGGAATACCTGCCCGCGGGCTGAAACCCCGGGGGAGGCGGTCCCGCGCGGCCCTGTGCGGGACAGAGGGCTCCAGGGCCATGGGTTACTCCCGGCCCCTCGGAAACAGCAGGAACCCTCCCAGTCTTCAGGGACTCCAGCAGGGCTTGCGACCAGAGGCAGCCGCTGAGAATGCTTGTCCCGGGCAGAGGGAGGCTCTGGGGGCAGCGGTAAAACAATTCCCCTTTTCTGTCTTGAGTAGGGAGATTTCTTTCGCTTTGGTATATTATTTCCTACGTTTTGATTAGTATAATTTTTTCCCCTTTTCCTTAATGGCGGGAGGCCTAAGGCACCGTCCTTCCTTCAAATCCAGCTAACGAAAAGAGGAGCAGATGCTGGAGCGAGGGACACCACTTTAGGCTGAACCGGTTCCCCGGGATGCCCTGCCTGCCTGGGGCGCCCCGCCGGGTGCACATCCAGCGCGGGCACCAGCCGAGTCCCGGGACGAGCCTGCCCTGACTGCCTCCTTTGTCGTGCTCACCTTCTGGGTGGTGTGAATTTGTGGGGAGTCGCATCTGCGGATGATCCTGAATTAATTCTCTTTTTCCTCACCAAGTACACGGCTATTATATACATATATACCTATGTGTACACACAGAGAGAAATGTGCTCACGAACATATATTAACCTATATACTTAGGAGCATCCCAAAATGCAAATTATAAACTGCAAATCGTAAGTTAATTAAATGTAATAAAGCGTCCTGAACTGCATCTGGGCTTAAGTAAGGCCGGACCCAAGTCGAAGCATTCGTTTTCACTTCCTAAATGAAAACTGTCCCTGACTGTGATCGTTCCCCTGGGCTCCGGGCTGATACTGGCTGCATAAAACTTTGGGAAGGGTCTGGCCTCCGCATGGGGATATTCGCTGGTTGGTTTTAATGGCGTTTTGTTCTCATTTCTCCTGTAAAGGGAATCCCTATGAAAAGACGAGGGTGCTAACCCAGCAAATGCCTAGGGAAAATCAGGCGCGTTCAAAAGCTGTCTCTTTTCCGAGGCTACAACGTGTCCGTGATAGGTATAAAATATTAACTAGCATATCGGTGGGACTGAAATCACACGCCGGAATCAGTTGAAATTAGACTGAAACCTGGCATGAATTTAAACTGTCACAAGCGTCTCAGCTCTTTCCAACTCCTCCCTTCCATCCCCACCCCCAGCCCCTCTCCATAGATTAGATTAGCTAAACATACAAGCCAGAATTTCGATTCACGGGGAAAAGGGAGAGAAGTAGAGGGTTTTTTTCGTTCCTTCTCATTCCATTTTTAATTCCTGAAGCATGCCCTGCTTTCATTTTTTAGAATCATCTCTTGCGTGAGTGATTCCCTTAAACTGAATCTTCTCGTTTTCCAATCTCTCGACCAGAGAAGAAAAATAAGAAGAGCTGAGTAGTACTGGCTTGTGCAGAAATATGGGTACCCGAATACGTGATTATACCCCGTTCTTCTGTTTGGGGAGCAGGTAGAAAAGAGGAGGATATTAAATAAAAGTTTGGGCTGTAAATTAAATCTCCCAGCGTTATATTAAACAAGATCAAACAGTGGGAAACAGCTGAAAGGCTGGTTGTTGTTCCCCAACCTATTAACCGGTTTTTATTACCCCAAGCTAGCCAGTAGCTCCCCAGGCAGGTCCACCTGTCTAACTTGCCTAGAGACACTTTCTCAACTTTCTAATCCCCCCGTCCTTTTAATTCTCTCCTTCCCCTGTGAGCCTGTTCGAGATTTTTAGTTGTCTTGCTATAAAAAATATGTATTTTTTTTAAGTAATTGTTGTTGTTGTCGTTGTTGCTTAGAGAAGGGATGGCGTTTTGCCCCTCGGTCGGCGAGGTACCGTGCTGCCCCGGCCCAGGTGAGAGGAGTGGCAGGGACCGAGGGACCAGTCGGCCGGGCCGGCCGGTGCCTCTCGCCGCAGCGATGTTTGCCGGGTCCGGGCAGCCGCCCCACAGCCACGCTCCTCTCCTGCTTCTCGTCCCCGCCGGTCGGAGCCCCTGAGTAGGACAGGCTGACCGACCCAAGACAAAATGTCCAGAGAGAGCCCTCTCCACCTCCCGCTTACTCCCAGAACAAGCAGCAGCATCCTGACGGCCCGGAAGCAGGAAGAACAGGTCTCCTAAGGCATTAAAACTCCCCGGACAAGGTTTCCTCGTACAAAAATACACAGATAGACAAAAACGTCTGACGTGCTGCGCTGCCCCCTTCCCCCAGGCGAGAGAACGCCTAACGCACCGGATCGATTTCGGATGTGAACGGGGGCTGGCGGGGGGCAGGACCGAAGTTGTGACTTGTTTTTCACGGCTACGCTCACGTTATGCATGCAGGAGTGAGTACGTGTTCCCAAGCCTGTGTTCCCGCCGCCCCGGGAGGGAGGTGACCGCAGGAGGGAAGCAGGATGCGGGAGGCGATCCCGCTCGCCCCGCCGGGGCCGGAACCGGGGCCGCGGTGACCGAGTCGCGCCCGCTGCGGAGAGCCAGGGGCGGCCGGGGAGGGGACCGGGGCTGGCGGCGAGAAGCGTGGGGCGGAGGGCTCCCAGCCCTGCTCTTACCTTCCGCTGTCCTGCCCGTGTTGAACTCCTTCAGTTTGTCCTTGTCGCTCTCTACGTGGTCTTTGAAAAGATGCACCGGGCAATGGTTGCTGCTCTCGGTCATGTCCTGCAGGTTAGAATCAGAGTTTCCAAGCTCCCTAGAGCGAGCCAACCCACTCTCCAAAACTTCCCTGTACGTGATCGTCTCCTTCTTGTTGCCGCTGCCACTGCCGCTGCTGCTCTCTTTGCTTTTCTGGTCAAAAGATTTGGATACAAAAGCAGTAAGTTCTTCCATGGCTGCCCGGTGATCTTATCCACAGAGATCCACTTGTTTTCAATCGGAGATGTGGCCGTCCTCCGCACGCTGTTTTTGCACGTAGAAGATGGGCTGTATAGGGTTAGATCACTCCTGCTGTTATTTATGCCTTTCAATTTGAGATCACACTATTTATACATGGCTACCTCAGCCCAACCCCCAGCTCTCCCTGTCTCCAGCAATTACTGACTGCTCCATAGTCGCAGGCGGACTCCGAGCAGCTATCTCCCCCACCTCAGTCCAGCAATTGGCTTTCTTTTCATTTCATCACTCTTTGGCATCTTTGCACCTTGATTTAGGGAGGCAAAGAGGCAACAGCGAAAAAGAGGGGGGGAGACAGAGAGAGAGAGGGAGAGAGAGAGGGAGAGAGAGAGGGAGAGAGAGAGAGAGAGGAATAAAAGGGAGGGAGGGGGGAAGAGAAAAACATGAAAATAGGTATCTACATTCTGTAAATGGGTTGCAGAAATGAGAGTCGAGGAAGACTTAATTGATTTTAAGGACATCCTGTGCGTGGCAACACTGTGAGTAAAAACGGACCCACAGCTAACCAAATAACAGAGCTCCTGCAATTAAATGTATCGCTGTCAAGAGGAAAGGAAAATGAGTGTTCAATAAAAAAGGTAATGAATAAAAATCCGGAGATGTGCATTTTTTGTAATCATTGGAAATTCTACCTGATTTGCTCTTTAGCTAATTTCTCTTAATTAAACGGTCAAAATAATCGGCGAAACAAAAATGCTGTTTTAAAAGTGTTGCCTGTTCTGGCTGGCGGTGGGTGGGTGGGTGCACGGAGGGGGACGTGTGCTGCAGCCTAACAAGTTGCGAGGTGCCTCGGAGATCCGTGTCGGTGTGTTCGGGGGATTTGGAGTGGGTTGTTTGGCTGTGGGGTATCCATAGGTAGGGAGTCTCTCCAGATGTGTGTGAACATTGCAGGATCTGTCTCCTTGTTTGTTGTTATTATGTTGTCTGAAGGTGCTACAGGGGAAAATTAAAACCTAAAATGTTTTTCTGGATATCGAGCTGTCCTGCTGCATGCAGCAGAAAGGTAATTTATTAACACGGGAATGTGTACACGACAAATAGAGCATTGAACCTTCCTTCTTTTTTTTTTTTTTTTTTTTTTTCCCCAACGAAACATATCCTGCCGGATTTAACATAGAACTGGCAATAATTTCCCCACCTTGTTCTTGCTAGACTGCAGTTATTTTTGTTGTTCTCCTGGAATAATTATTATTCTGTGCGCTTGAATAGCTGCCTGAAATTCGTCTCCAGATAACAGCGCCGGCATTTCCAGCGCCTCTCCGCACCGTTTGATCCCCATGCGGAGTCGACTTCCCAGCTATTTATTTCTGTCTCTTCTCCTCGGGCTTTAATGCGAAGGGTTATTCAGTATTTGGAGGAATTTTGTCTTCTGGTCGTTTGGCTTTTTACGTCCTTCTCGTTCCCTCGCCTTGAGTTTGAGATAATTAGAGCTCATCATCACGCCACCCTCTGCTCTGAATCGCAACCAAAGCAGGCTCCTCGTTGGAGCAAGGGGCCATTGTTTCTTTTCCCGGGGAGTGTGGGACTGTTCTGAAAATTAGCAGAACATTAAAGCACTAAAAGTACGTTTAATTAATCCAAAGGTGCCCCCAGCACCAGAGTTAACACTTCCACAGAAGGAGGGGAAAAAATAATAATCGAGGAAGCAATTAATAAAGGGCTTAAAAAAATCAATCTCCCCCTGTGCGAATTTAAAATGATTATCTAGCGGACAAGGATTGATCATTTGATCTCGGCACTGCGGATATCCCTGACATTTATTATACTGTCGTGTCTCGGTGGCATCCTTCCTCCGGAGTTCGTTTAACAAGTGAGGGAGCGGAGGAAGCCTTACAACTTAACAAACAGGTCTTGTCATCGCAAACGCCAATCAAATCCGAGGCTCTAATGTATATCACACGGCACCACATAAATAATAAAGGCAAACGATAGATGGGGAAGTAACGTATGGCTGAGGAAAGATCCCGGCACGACACGCTGCGTGTGCCTCTCTCATGCAGTCATGCGCGTGTAAGGGCTCCTAGAGGATTGCTGTGCAGGCTGGTGCGCGGTGCGAGGGCGTCACGGACACGCGGGGACACCGGCACTCATTCCCCCGAGGGAGAGGCACCGTACCGGCGCTGGCCCCCCGCCGCGGAAACTTTCCCCATGCCTCGGCTCGAATGGCAGCGATCCCCGCCGTGCCGAGTCTCCCTCTGCCTCCCTCGCAGCAAGGAGAAATATTTACTGACTCCGCGTCCCCAGCGCCGGAGAGGCGCGGTGCGCCTCGGCTTCCCCGAGCTGCCGGAGTTCGCACCAAGTCCGCCGGCTCCCCTCTTTCCTCCCTTCGCCCCCGTCCCGCTCTCTGCCCGCAGCTCCCCCCTGCGCCCAGCCCCACGCCTGCAGCCCCCGCCAGCGCGGGGCCGCGCTCCTCCCGCAGCCCCCGGGCGCCTCCTGCCACCGCCGGGGCTCCGGCCCCCGAGGACAGGGGCAAATGCAAGCCTCCTCAGATAGAGGGGGAAAAAAAGCTCTCTTGCCTGTTCCACATCCCTCCCTCCTTGCTTCCCAGCAGCGCCCGCTGGGAAGGTTGTTTGCCCCCCGCGCGGGGCAGCCCCCGGGCGCAAAGTGGCGCGGCGGCCCGCGGGCCACCGCCACCGGGCGCCCTCGACGGCAGCAGGGAGGCCCGGGGGGAGCCTTGAAGCCGGGGGGAACTTGCCTCAGACTCGCTCCGAAACAGAAAAGCGAAACAAAGCACCGGAAAGGGAAAGGGAGAAAACCGGGAAAATAATAAAAACAAACAATCAAGCGCACAAAAAGGGACCAGTGCAAAGTTCGCCTCTCCCGGGGATCCGGCCTCCACCCCGCGCCGCGGACCCTGGCGGGGGCAGGCTGCGGAGGGCGCAGAAGCGCGGGCATCCCCGAGGGCGCGCACGGCCCCGCTGCGCAGCGCGGATCTCTGCGCGGGGTGCCGGGCCCGTCCCGTCCCGTCCCAGCGGCGCGGCAGGGAGCGACGGGAGGCGGGGAGCGCCCCCGGCCCCCCCTCTTTGCGCAGCCCGCGGCTTTGCGGGGACCTAGGGCAAGGTGGTGCCGGTGGGAACAAAACTGGGGGGCAAATTTGACCCCACTACAAACTTTGACGGCGGGTTCAGAGACGAATTACCTTTATTGCTGCTCCTCATAAATGGCCTGGGGAGAAGGGATGCAGGGAGGGATAGAGGGAAGGAGAGAGGGAAAGAGAGAGAGAAGGAACTGCCGCCCAAATCCCATTCCCTTACAGGAACGGAACTCCTGGGACGCTGTCGCAAACCTAAAAAGTCACTAGCGCTCCTCGGAACTTCCCTCTGCCTCCGGCTCACCGAGGCACCCTGGGTACCTCTTTGCGGTGCCACAAGCCACCCCGCTCTCCCAGATCGCCCCTTGCAGGACCGGCCATCAGCGACACATTGTGGGCTGTCCCCACTGCCTGGCCGGCCGGCTCACCTGAGGGCACAGTGCCCCCAAATCCTCCTTCTCTTCCCTCCCTACTGCCCTGGGGCAACGACAGGAGCCCTCTGCCCGTCTGGGGCTCCTAAGTAGACAAAAGGGGTGGCCCGTTTGTTCTACCCCTCTTGCTTTCCCCACCGCCGGCCCTGCGGGGCTGATTCCTGCCCACAGAGCCGAGCCCGCCCCCTGATTGCCCCCTCCCGGGAGCGAGAGGGGGCATTGCGAGCAGGGCAGCCTGGCAGCGCACAGTCTGGACCTTGGGCTGCACAGGAGCGTTTATTTAGCGTGGTATCCATCCATGTGTTATTTTTTAATTCCTCTTTCAAAGGAAGCTCTTGACCATTGTGGTTTGTCTCCGAGTTAAACGAGAGGAATAATCATGAATGAGTTTAAACGTTGCATTAGCTTTAAGCATATCCGAGGCAAAGTATTGAATTTCATATTTATGGGAGGAATTTACATTTGTACATTTACTCATGGTATGACGTAGGGCGAAACTGATTTCCTCCCACCCTCCCCCCTTCAGCTTATTTTGGTCGAAATGGGGCAAATAAGCAAACAGAAAAATCATCGGTTTAATCCACGTTTTAATAAGCGCTGACCCGAAGAGCAAGATTTTTTTGAGGATAACTGAGTCCTCTCTCTCTCCATCTCCCTCCCTCCTTCCCTCTCTCCCTCGTGATTAATTCAGGGACTGTAATCATGGACATTGTACATCAAACCTTTCTGCTCACGCTACAGACTCCTGCAGATCTTTATTGGTTTACATGAAAGCGAGTAAACATATTTCAGAGGATGCCCTTTCAATCTGGCTCTATTTCCACAGCACATAATTCCAAGGACAATTTGTTTTAATAATAAGAATGGATGCAGTGTTAATGGTTTTCAATTTGTGTTAAAAAAAAATTAAATATTTATAAGTATCGATCGAGGGTTTCAGGATTTTACAGACGTCTTAACACATTTCATAGATGGGATTTTTTTTTTAATTTAGAAACCTGCGTCGTATTCTCTTTTATGCTGTTTATTGATTTAAGCAGCATCCGTGTCTCAAGCGAGAGACTAATAGATTTTCATTAAAATAGGCTCTCTTAATCCTGATTGTGAATGGATATGATTGATCCATCCAGCACACTACACATCTATAATATTAATAAAGGACATTATCATGGCAGGATTTGCTTTTCCGTCATCAGGGTACTTTTGTTTTCCCTCTTCTTTGCAACCTTAAAGATTTATTTGGGAGCTGAAAAATAGCCCACAGGAGGGAGATGCTTTAGGAAGAATACATTTTTATATTAGATTTTTTTTGGTGGTTTTAGTGGAAAGATTTTTTTTTTTAATTTACAAACTGCTGTGGCAACATATGGTGAAAATTCAACTGTTTGCCCCGCAAATCTAATCTTAAAACATTTATGTTGAGTTTTATTTTTAGAAAAACATTTTTAAAGGAGAGGAAAACAATCTTGTATGAAAAGTAAAATAAAGAACATTTGAAAGGCTACAGTTTAAACTAACAATAGCCTACTTCACTGCCTGATGCTGCTGGACTGGTATCGTACCTGATGAATATGTTACGAAGTGGTCGGGACAGCAGCGGCTACAGTAATTAATGGAGTGTGACAGAAATGCTAAGGGCTTAATTGTCTTTATTCCGACTTTTAGTAACGTAACCAAAGGGATACATTAATTCAGTACAAAAACACATAAATGGTCTCCTCTCTCCTAGACCAAGGTACAAGCAAACACACGCGCTCACACGTGCACAACATCTCTTCTATATCACATTGGGGTTTTTTTCAATATATATAAAGCTGTATCTTCCCAGCAACATTAATTACTCATATATTCATTACAGGGAGCCTAGACGTGTTCAAATCCTCATCTACTTTTACTTCTGCAAAATTAAACATTCACGAGGTGAATTACAATAAGCAATTGCCTTTGTGTGTAATTAATTAGGATGCAGTGGGCCAGCATAATGGGCGAGTAGTCCCCTTGCTTTCAGTTGCCCTGGATAACTGGAGCAGAATAGGAAGAGTCTGTGAGGGGGAAAAAAAAAAAAAAAAAAAGAAAAGAGGGAAAAAAGTTGAGAGCTGTAAAGTTTGTACTGAATTTAGCAACATGAAATACACACAGAAAGAATTGTTTGCCTTCTCTAGTAATGTGCGAGGGACGCTGCAATTTTGAACTCTGTAATAATGATTAATAAGTCAAAAGGGCATATTTTTCTTTTATGGTATGCAGTGCTCAAGGGAATATTCCGTGTATGTCTTTAAAACGAAGTAGGAATATTTACACACATGCACAGAGTTAGCAACAGCACCAAAGAAAGAAAAAAACCCACGAATATTTCAGTGAACTATTACATTTTTTCAATTATTTCCCAATGAGTATTTCAATGAACTGTTACATTTTCCCAATTCACAAGGAAGATTTATGGGATTATTAAGATTTCTAGTGGAAATATTATACAGTGGAAGTTTATCGTCTCTCAGGGATTGTACACCATTTGATATCAATTTCCAGATGTTATGATCTTTTTTCAGAAAATAATTGAGTATATTAACTTCTTCCCTACAGAAGACTATTTAGGGCTTTATTTATTTATTTACTTGCTTATTTACTTATTCTGTTAAGGGCACTACTATTTTCTTCCCACCCCTCTCTTACAGAACGAAATTGTTGAAACACCGGAGTAAACTTGAATCAGATAACACTTTGATACTCAAGGGAAGGAATAATTTATTCGCCACTTTATTGCAAGCAGAAGCCCGTGAATTTAGCTGCGTTTTAAAATAAAAATAAGCCACATCCGAGAGCGCCCGCCCGCCCATTTCGCTGCCCCCCGCCGCGGGCAGGGCGGGAGGCCCTGCGCTCTCTCTCGGTGGGCGCCGGAGCCTCCGCGGGGTCGCGGGGGGAGCCGCGGGCCCCCGGCCGAGGAGTCAGGACACGTCAGGGAGGCCACGCGTGTTTCAGACCGCCACGCGTGCTCGCCTGCTGCGGCGAGTGCCGAGCGGGTCCCGGCGGGGCGGGCAGCGCGGGGTCCCGGCGCTCGCCCCGCAGGCACGGACAGACGCCCGCGAGTCCTGCGGGCCCGCTCCGCCGCCCGGCGGGGCTCGGCGACAGCAGCGGGACGTCCCTCCCACTCCCTCGCCGCTGCGGCCGAGGCTCCGCCGGTCCCCGCTACCCCCGTGTCAAGCGAGGCACAGGGATTCCGCCCTGCCCGGCCCGGCCCGGCCCGGCCCGTCGGGGGAGCGGAGCAGGAGGCAGAGGCTTTGTAGCTGTGCCCAGGAGAGGCGCAGGGCAGACGCTGCCCTGGTGCCCTGTCCCCAGTTTTACAGCCTGCGGCTGGCCGGGGTGTCCCGTGCCCTGAGCTGTCTCTCGACCCCCGAGAGCGAATCGGTGGGTGTTGCTGTGGCATCTCCCTCGAGGGAGGTTCGAGCTGGGTCCCCCTGGTCCCGCTGAGCCGCTTCCGTCCCCGCCTGCCAACCCCGACAGCTGCGGCCCTCGACGGACGGAGAACCCCCCTGCCCGGCCGCCGTCGGAAGAAATGGGGCCGGCCAGAGCGAGGTTTTACCCCAAAAAAAGGAATTAAGGGCCGTGTCGGGCTTCAATGCCCCTACAAGGCGAGGTGAGGAGCGAGGGGGCTAACATTTCACAGGTTGCCTCACCTCGCGTTTATCGGGGTAGTTAAAGGGAATAAAAGAAGTGAGGGAGAAGGAGAGAGAAAGAAAATCAACTTTAAGAGACTCTGGGTTTAAATAGCAACCTTTGATATTTTGACAGTAAAATGGAAAACACTTAACAGGAGTCAAGTTTTGATGTCTGAGGCTGGCAGCGCCCCCTAAAATTATATTGTCTTGCCTGCTGCTTCAAATTGGACCCAGGACCTTATAACGTTTCTCCAGGTCTTTATCTGCAGCCTTTCTGATTGCAAAACCATAACTGTATCATTTTACACCAGTCAACTAAGCAAGTGCCAGTGGAATAAAATCCACAAAGTGCACACACATACCAGCTCTACGGCTAAAGCAGTCTGTTCTTTGCAAGTTGTAAAGGCCTGCAAATTAAATACCAATTACTGGAAGCAATAAAATGTTTTTTATTGCACGAAATCTACTTAAAACAGAAAAGAATAGTCGTTTTATTTTGAGGAGGGGGACGGGGGGATGGGGGGGGGCAGCTCACGAAGACATATATTGGCAGAGAAAGATTATATACAGCGCCTGCACGAGGCCACAATGGAGACATTCTATGGCCAGCAGCAGGCAGGGCTTCTCCCCATGTTGTACAGAGGGGGGTTCTGCAGAGGTGCTTATGATAGGGATTATTGTAGGTGAGACCTGGGGAGGTGGGAAGCCAGGGAACAGTAGCTCTAGGTAGGAGCAAGTGGTGCAAACAAGTTATATGACAGCCACCCGATGTGCTTCTGAGGTCCTTTCCAAACAAGGTTCTACGAGTTGGTGATGAAAACTACTACTCCTCTTTCCCCTGCCCACTTTTCGTTCCCTTTTTGGGGAAGAATGAGTTACTGGCTTTCTGTCTTACGGGCATCCCAGGAAAAGGGTCCCAATCTCCTACCGTGCCCTCTGGCCCTCTCAGTGAGGGAGCCCTCTGAGAGGCAGCAAGGCAGGGTGCAGCTCCCTGGAGTTACCAGCTCCACAGCAAGAGTGCCATTTCCCCACAAATATCCTCAACTTTCTACAGAGCAAAATGATGTCAGCAAACTTGCCAGTGGGAGAAATGTTTACACAGATGAAACACCTTCAGCTTTGCCTGAGTTCAGGTGTCATTCACCACAACACAATCCCATGTCTAGCACAAAGAAAGAAGAGTAGAAGTAGCCCAAAAGCCATGCTCTGGCAGAGGAAAAACAGTGTGATAGGTGGTATTACAAATCTCCTTGCCGTGCTCATCCCTTGAACTGCTTATCGAAATGTCTCTCCAATACTGTGTCTCCTTCCTAATTTCCCTACATTACTCCCAGAATATCCTATCCTTGTGGTTTACCCTTATGCTGAGCCTGTGCTTCACCTTTGCCTTCTCTTAACACCAGGAACTGCCTGTGGATGGGACAGGACAGCCCTTGGGATCACCTACCAAGCATGATGGGTCATGACATTTATGCTGGTGGGGGTTTGAGTGGTACTGCTTTAAACAGGCTTTGAATGAGTGGGGTTTTTTTTTTTTTGTGGGTTTTTTTTTGGGTTTTTTTTTTTTTTTTTATCACGAGCAAGCAATTTGAGGATTGCAAGCTTGTTTCTTAACATGACCTCATTCTGGGTGAACTAGATTCTCCCACTCACCAGAGTGTATTATACACAGCCAGACTATGGCAAGATCTTCCAAGCTAATTACCCACAAACGTGCAGGCTTTCTGTGGATGAATTGGATTTAGAAATGCTTGAAGACTAGATTTGACTAGACTTAGAAACACAGGGAAAACTGAAACTCTGCCATGTGGTTTACGGCCACTTCAAAGCTTCCCCTCGCTTGCCATGTGAAATCTACAAGTTTTGAAATGAAGGATTTAAGCGCTGCACTGCTGCTTGTGCTGTAAGGAGAGCAAAGGTGCAGGCAGGTGCTTGGGCTTTTGCCTGGCCTGGAGAAGCCATCACCACAAGAACTTGGGTGATGGAAAGGGCCCTGGAATGGTGCTCATTTCCAAGGACCCCCCAGAGATGGTGGTCCTGAGGTAACTGGGAAGTGACGGAGTCTACCTCTAGCACCAGTGGAAAGAGTGATGCTGCTGGGCCTGCTGGCACCAGCAGAGTAAAAGTGAAATATTTTCCTTCCTCTGTTCAAAATGGGGGGGCCTTGGGTTGGATTTTCCCAGATGACAGTATTCTTTTCTCAGTTGAACTTTCACCTCACCCCAGAAACAAGAAGTGCCCTGGCAGTGGTGCCCTGGCAGTGGTAGTTTAGGGTTCACTTGCAAAGGGCTCAGTGGCTCAACAGAAAAGATTCAGAACTAGTTGGGTCTCCTGATATCAGCCCCAAGAAATTGGAGGCCCAGGGCTGACATCTGCAAATCCCTCTGCTTCACTGGGTCCTCATTTAATGCTGAGTGAGGAAAAGCTGTGGGGAGTAAAAGGTTTAATGGCATAGTAATGCTGCTCTGTTTGGGGCAGGGAGTGAGTCACTGTTAGAGACAAGAATATTTATTCTTTTTTTTTCCTGAAAGAGGGGAATTCTGTCCTCAACATTGCTATATAAGTAGGACTTAGGCTACTGCACACCGAAATTGCAGCATGCGCTCCCGTTTACACCCCTTGCTACATGTCCACACACACAAATATTCACCCATTGACAAGGCTGTGGAGGTTTCTGGTTTTGTTTAAAAATTGGCTGCCTGCAGCCTCCCCTTAGTTCCTCTGGGTATGCATGAGCAGCTGTGGAGAGCTGCAAGGCTAGCCAACAGACCTTGTAGCCCCCACAGATGTCAATTAGTTTCTCTCGGGCTTCCTTTGGATACACTCGGGTCTTGAGACCTCCATGTGCTGACTTATTTGTAAAGCATGAGTTATTCACTAACTCCGTGTTACTAATTAGAAGATTATCAGCTCTTGGTGGTTCGCTTGCCTGCTGCAGGGAGGTTCCAAGGAAACCCTTGTACAGAGCACGCTGGAGGAAAGCGTCGATTGATTACTGTGGTGGAACACTCCTGCTTTACGCATTAAGGAGCAACTAGAGGGATATGAAAGGTTTTGGAGACCCTGAGTGCCTTTCCAGGCTTGGGTAACCCAGAAAGCAGCTGGGTTGGTGAGAGCTGGCTGGCTGCTGGCGGGGCCAAAGATTTCAAGAAAACATGCAACAAGCCTGTGTTGGGCTCTAGGAGGGGGAAAAAACCTGCATAAGCCCTTCCAGCAGCTAGGAAAAGACAAGGAGTTGGGTCCTAAAAGTGCAAGGAGGAAGAGAATAGTTAAATACATTGCCTCTAGACACTGCAGCTTTTTAAACTAGTTAAACTGACTGCACTCCTCTGGGAATCCGTTTTAGAGGAGGCAAAATTGAGTGCATCTTTAATTTGCCTAATTCTCCTCATCCTATGTATTTTTGGATCCTCCCTGTGCTAATGAATACTTGCTGCGTTCACAGGGAGTGAAACTTGTTAATATTAGCAGAGGTCATCGTGGCCTTTCTCCGAGCCATCACCGTCCTTCCCGTGACTCAACCAAGCATTCACAAGGGTCATGCTGGGGAAGGAGGAGGGTCAGCCCAACCTGCCTGAGGTTTAACCACTTGCCTTTGATAGAAGGCACACTTTGATCTGAGGTGTGGCATGAAGTGCAATATATAGTTAATATTTATCAGCTTATGTACAGAAAAAAAAAAGAAATAAGGAGGTAGTAACAGGAAAGTCTTGGTGCAGATGAAAACCACTGGTGTAAGCTAGGAGACATATCTGGGAACAAAAGAGGATTTGGTGGTGCTGCTGCTGATGTTTTGGAATATCTGGGGTTTGTGATCAGTGACCATGCCAGGGATTTCTTGTGTGCAGTTAAGTCACTTCTCCATCTTTGTCTGCCTCAGTTTTCCACCAGCAAGGTGAGAATTAAATAGAACATTTTGTCTTCTCTTCATTTATCTGCATTATCTACACAATCTATAAAGTTTAGGGCATTGCTTCTATTTTTGTTGTGTCTACTGCTCTGCAGTTTCATGTTCCTTGGGATCCTTAGGCATTTTCCACACAACAGATAATAAGTTTAACAGGTTTCTCTCTCTCTCTTTTATTTTTTTTTTTCATGCCTTTGGCCACAGAGCTCATCATATCTTGTTCTCATAAACCAAATGCAGGAAAGTATCTTCAGAGCATCTCTGTGGGATCTCTGCTCCTCACTGAACGAGGTTCTGCCAGATTACAAGGAAATGATGCTTAGTAATTGCAGCTGTCCAACAGACTGATCCATCACATCTGTTCTGCTTGTCAGATGACTCCAGACCACCAATGACCCAAAAATAGCAGCTCTTCTTAAGACTGCTCTGAAAAGCAGAGGGGTTCCTGCGATTTTTAAAGGGATGAATCACAAAATGTGGACCCATGTGGGATGTAAACTCCATGCTTGCACGATGAAGATGCACAAATCCTTCAGTGGGATGGCTGGGAAGAGCAAAGCCCTTTTAAAAGTGGCTTAGTCATTTTTGTGTCTCCATTCCCGCTCTAATTTGAGACAATGTGTTCAGATTTCAAACTGTGGTGTGTGTAGTCCATTTTTGTTGTCTTCAACCCTAATAAGTTAAATACTGTGCTCTTCAAAAAGTCATGTGCCTCATATCTCATAAATCACGAAAAGGTGAGTCACCTCAAATTAGAGAGTACATTCAAGAGGGTAGGTTTAAGTAATTAGTTGGGTTTTTTTTTTCTCCATTACAAGATATGATCAGATTAAATCTGGCAGACCTAGCTGGGACTGTTTTAAAAGTTACCATCACCAGCTGCTTATTGCTGTTTCTTTGCCAGAGGTTACCTTCATCCCCCACGTGCAGAAAGAGCAGTGTGAGCATAGACCTCAGCCACTGACATGCAGGAGTGAGAACCTTAAAACAGTCTTGCTTTCCCTTCTTGTGCCTGCATAGCAGGGTGTGCAGGGAATAAGTGTTGAGGACTACTACATGCATAAGTTGGACCATCAAATGCATGTGTAAATGTTTGGGACTACTAATTCCTACTTTTTATGAACATGTGAATAAAATTCATTGAAGTGTTCTGAATAATTTTCCCTATTTAAATTTTGATATAATAGCTCATGTGATTGTTTTTCCAGAAGTCTGCAGATGCAATTAATTTTAAACACAACTTACTAGTAATAACAGCAAACATGGTTGTGTTTTTTTGTCCCTTACTTTCTAAGATATTTTAAAGTATTTTTATCTTTGTTGTTTTGTTTTCCCATGGCAAATATTCAGGCTCTGTGGACACAGATTTTATGCTGCTTGAGGGAGGACATATAAAAATGATACTTTCCTTTAGAGAATTATAATGTGAGTGAGAGAGAAGAAAAATTCCTTTGTGGTCTATTTGTGCATTACCAGGCAACCTTTTTCTATGCTTCAAGATCCTTCATGTTCAGATGCATCATTCTTTTATAATAGATAGACTGGGTGAAATGCCAAATACAAAAGAGAACAATTCCTATTACTTCTAAAGTGATTATAAAATAAAATAGGGCCAAGGGGAGAAAAATTGTGTATGTTTGCTAATCTTATATTATAGTTAAAGAAAGTTTTTGGCAGGTATTGCCTAACATTGCTTTGTTGTTGAGGAGTTTTTTTTAGACAATTGATGACTAGCAAGGCTCAACACTAGCAGGTTTTTTCTGCAAAGTAGATGTGTGATACAGACTCATGACTTTGTGTGATTTGCCTGCTTGCCAAGGCGAAGAAATCGGAGTTATGTCTGCTACTGAAAGTAATTTTCATCATGAAAAATGACAAAAGTGATGACTTTTCAAATTTATTATCAAAAATCCCAAAATTTGTTTTTTAAGGAAAATTATTTAGAGGACAATAGAAATACTTTCTCAGTTTATTAAGATTACTCTTTTACAAATAATATACGACATAGCCTCTTTAAACTATACCTCCTACCCTTTTCTTAATCAAAGTATATAGTACAGGGGAAAAGAAATCAACACTCATAGGAATTACATGACATAAACAACTGTAAATGCAAGTGGATTAGTTTCAGAGCTGACCCCATTTAAAGCAGGACTGGGTGGCATCCTGAGGTCCTTTTATACCTGAATTATCTTATGATTCTAGGAGTCACAGCTCAAAGTCATGCTTCTGATGCACATGCAGGCAATTAATTCCCCATGTAAAATTTGAAAGCCTGGTGTTACCAGTGCCCTCCCACCAGAGCAGCAGAGTACACTCCATCCTGGAGTGAGACAATCCTGGTGTCACTGGCAAATGAATTTAGATGCATCACCACACATGAAATACTTAGTAATTGCCTGCCTTCTTCACTAGGTGTTTTCAAAGGCCTGACCTTGGGAGTTAATCTCCTGGGTTCACAGACCAATCTCCCTGTTTGCATTTAGGAGTCCAAGCTCAGGGTCTGGACGGACATCCACACTGCTGTGTGCACCACTTAAATCTGTCATTTTTGAGGCTGGTGTCACTGCCTCACTCCCATGCCCAGGGGTAGGAGAAGGTCCCTCAAAGGGTCAATTCAAAGCATCTAATTAAGGGTCTTTTCTCAATCTCTCCCTAACAGACAATGTCTTCATGCAGAGAGGCTATAGCTATCAGCCTACTAATGTCAGTACCTAAATTAGGTATCTACTGTAGCCTGTACAAACAGCTCGATCCTCTCCAGCCATAATCCCTTTCTCCTCCTCCTCTCTGCTCCCAAAGAAGAGGATGCTGTATCCAGGGACTGCCAGACTTTTGGTCCAGACCAGTGCTAATCACATAAATCTGATGACTCTGGGGCACCACTAGAATCTTTGCACCAGGAGCTGACTTGGTGCACAACAATGTGACTATACATAGATCAAAGTGAAGTCCTCAGAATGCAGATGATGTGGGTGTTGGGTTGCCAACACTATTTTTTTTCCCAACACGATTTTGTTCCCAATACTATCTTAGTTTTATCCCAGTATCTCCTGCTGGGATGGAAAACTTGCCAGTGTGGACATCACCAGGATCACTTCCCTGTTGTGCTAATACAGGTCCCTCTGTCATTTCCCTGGAAGCAGACAAAGATGAAGTGTTTCCCCAGAGTTTCTGCATGAAGTACTGAAGACTGGATCTGTTATCCCTCATAAAATTGAAGAAATATAATTGTTTATTCAGACACTGTGCTCCCTACGACTGTACTTGCCCTGGCTTTCAGTGAATCCAATGAGCAGTGTTATCTTCTGCTAAAGGCAATTAAAGACAACCAAAAGTGGTACATAGTATCAAAATGAACTAGTTCTCCACTATATGAAGTAGACAGAGGATGCCAGACAGGAGCAAAGATTTCTTACCCCAAAGCAAGGTATAGTGTTACTTTGAACTCCTTAAAAGCTTGTGGAGAGATATCATATGTAGAAACAGCTAACAAATGAGAGTTTTGATAACAATAAATTAACTACATTTATTCTTTGCCAGTACAGCAACTACACAGAAGTGGCAATTGCACTAATAATTGCTTTCCTTCATAGTATCAAGGTGGTGACTCTATGGACAAGAGCAAATAAAAGATATCACGAGCAGGTCGTCTAGGCCAAACACTCAGGGCTATTCCACTGATGACAAATACTTGTTATATTTAAGTTTCCTTTTTGTAAAGAGAAGAAGAGACCATCAAGGACATTCAGTCTGTCTCTAAACATGTGAAAATAAGCCAGCCTTGTTATTGATAGGGCTGCAAACCCTCATTCAAAAGCCTTCAGTAGTCAAGGCAAGAGCAAAAGAACAAGCAGACAAACTGGAGAAGATTCACTGATTGTTAGATAACTGCTCCCAGCACAATCATCAGAGAGATATGAGAGTTAAAAACTTGAAAGAAAGCATGTATCTCCTATAGAAATAATTCCAGGGAACCACCACAGTCTCCTACAGGTCTCTGTCATCCTGAATTTGTAGAAATCTATAATAGAAATACTAAAATCAGCCCAAGTGGAGATGATTTAATGTGGGAACACTAGATAAAAGAAAAGGTGGAAGGGACATGTGGCTTTGGCATCTAGACTAGCAGGTCATTAAAGTTGTCCCAGCTCTACATGCAGCTTCTCAGATCCGAAAAATAAGGGAGACCAAAAAAAAAAAAGGGGGGGAACAGAATAGGACTGGAGCCTCAAAGCAGTCAGAAGATGGGTTAAATGAGAGAATAAATCTCATTTATGCCAGAGGTGGGATACAGAGGCAGAAGAAAGAGAGTAATCATTGAAAACCCCTAACAGTGGGTACATGAAAAACCAGAACATTATCACAACTCTACAACACCAAGAGATATAAAGAGGAAGGTACACCAGGCTGTACCTCTTGTCTTGTGTGTTACAGAAGCAGTAATCTGGAAATGATGGCTGGGCTCTGTGGACAAGCTCAGGGCATGGGAGGCTGTGGGTGTGAGAGCAGACAGACTACTGGTCTAAAGGTAGACTTTACAGTTTTACTGTAAAATAAAATTACCTTTCCTTCCTATAAGAGCTCACCCTGAGCTCTGCTGCATTGTTGCTGCAAGGCTGCAATAGTGTACCACCTTAATTGACAGAAAAGGGAAAAAATAGACCCAAATTTGGCACAAAAAGGGATTTTAAAGGGAATTTTTTTTCAGGTTCCTGCATCCCACGGAAAGTAGCAACTAAAGGATGGAAGCAAACAGCTGTGGTGAAAGCCAAAGCCAAAGCCAAATCAGGCATTTCTTCGCTCCTAACAGCAACATGCTGCAAAATTAAAAGGCTGATTAATGAAGATGACATTACAATAGGCAGCCCTTACAACTCCTACATAATTCAGTGGGTAAGTTGGGGTATAGGTGTTGATAGCTTAAACACACACTGACGTGGAGAGTGCTGAAGTGATAGTGGAAAGAGGCATTTATAAATGATGGAAACAAACCATTTCAACAGAGCAGCTCTCCACTGGAAGAGAAAATGCAGACCTACAGACAGCCAGTGATACACTGGTGTTAAAGGGGATGGGAGCCAGAAGAGACTTATCTTCTGCTCAATATCTGAGGAGGCTTTAGACCATCAGCATGGGTCCAGGCAGCCAGAGCCTCCAGGGCCAGGGGCGAGCACTCAGTGCTCAGGGACCTGCAGATGCTGGCATTCAGATTGTGAAGCTTCTCCTGCACAATTGGCCTCTGTCAGGGACAAAGAAGGCTATGGACCAGAGGTGTTTCTGGCTCCCACTGCTCTGCTCTGCTCCAGAATGCCTTGTTTTTAATGCAGTTTTCCTTGCGTATTCTTTTTTTTTTTTTTTTTCTCATTTAACCTTAATAGAGATTTTTTTTTTTGACTGTTGGGAGAAGGGAAGTAAGCTCAAGCAGATGCATGGGGATTAACTGAAGCTTCAATATGCTTGGTTATATATGGGTATGTTAAAAAAAGGCAAAAAGAAAAAAAAATTGAAAAAAATGCAATATAGTGAATGTTTTAGTCTTAGGCCATATGTCCTTAACAACTTTCTTTTGCACAAGTTATTAGAAGCAGTCTGGACATAAGAGTTTTAAACTACTTAACCTGAGATAGTGAAACAAATGAGACCTAGAAAGATAGTGAAACAAATGAGACCTAGAAATGGAATAAGTACATTCATTTTTAATATTTGTCTGTAATATTTTTGTTCCTGTAATTCACCAGTAAGTAATTCTCTTTTTTGTTTTTAAAAAGGTATTTAAATTTTCAACAAAGACCACCTGTAATATGGTTTTGAGATGTTTCATTGGTCTTAGGAATCCTTAGATAGCTGATATAAACTATATGGTTGAAAAGTGTCTGATAATGATTCAAAAGCATAAGCAAGGCAATAGAGTTTGGTTTTAGAGTTTTGTGTGTGTCTGTTTATTTTTTAGGTCTCTTCTTGCAAAACCCACCTTTTCAGTACTCTCTTTTTCTATAGGTTTCCCGTTATTTGAGCCAATGTCATCCACAGCCCCCTATTCACTCCGCAGCATTTCCCTGTGTGAATGTGTTTTTACAAAGCTTCCAGGGTTCCACACCTTTCCAACTGCTCATCTGGGGGAAATAAAAGCCCTAGCTATTTGAACAATAGCAAAAGCCACAGACTTAAATTTATGTGAGAGAGGTGTGACAAATAAACAAGCAAAACTCCTCTTTTGAGTGTCCAGGAAAAGGTGTAATGAAATTCCACAGAAATAAATGGAATTACTCCACATACAGACTCCTTCAGGAGGCCACAACCTGATCCCCAAATGGTTAGACTAACCCCTGGTTATTCTGGGAACATGCCACCCTGGTATAAAGTCATAACAACAGTGAGTTCAGGAAATCTGTAGCCATTTTTATAGCACGGACTTTTCCTCCCAACACGTGGCTGATTGATAACACCCAGTGGCAGCAGCAGGGCTGAGCGTGTGGACCCCACACACAGCTCCCACTCAACATGAAGCCAGGACATTGTCCCCAATCTCCAGTTGTCCCCTGAGCATGGCAGAGCTGTGCTTCAGCTCACAGTCCTTGTTTACTGCTGTCTGCCACCTGCCACCTGAATTCAGCATGCCTGCCCAGGCAGGTTGACCCAAGCACACTGATACAGGATGTCCATTTCTCAGCTATGTACTACATGTAAAGCATAAACCATCAAAGTCTCCTATGGGGAAAAACCCAAGGAGCCCTGCGCCCCATAATGGAACCAGGAAGAGGAAATTATTACATAAAATGTTAGGCTGTTTATTTTGCCTGAACTGGGTGAAGCATAAAGAGTAAATCGAGAATGTAGCTGATGAAAAGTGAAGTGGATTTTAAATTAAATGTATAAATTAATCACGTTTTAAAACATAATGTTGAAGGTATTGGGTAATGAGACGTAGAACTGCATTCATATCACTTAATTTTACTTCTCTAAAAGTTAGGTGGCCAGTTAAAACTGGTGGTGTGGGGTTCCTCTCCTATACTGCATAAAGAGGCTACTGCCTCAAGGGGGAAATTTGTTGTGTTTCATTTGTATCTCCTGTCTCAGCCCATGCTGCATGCCCCAGAGGGATAGCTCCTTTTCACTTTCTGAAGGACTTTCTTTGTCAGGTCCAGAAGAATCCCAAGCAGATCTCTGAGTCATGCTTAACTCTAAAACAAGATGAGTCTTACCATCCTGTGTGCTACTATGGACTCAAAAGTTATTGCCTGTCATCTTCATAATTTTTTAGAAGTAGCTCTAAGACAGTTTTATTCTGGTAAGGATGTGCATAACTGTTGTCCATGCTCTACTGACAATAACAGCCCACAGCTTAGAAACAAACCCTTTCAGTTCTTATAATAGGTGTAAAAATACCAATTGCCTTCTACTGGACTGAATAAGACTACTCATGCACATATGAGTCTTTATACTTCTAACTGCTTCTGCATTATTCATCCACAGCTTACTATCTGTACATGGGCATATTAAAAATACGATTGCATTTGCATACCCTTGCATTTAAGTGTCTCTGAATGTGAAAAATATAAAGACAGCTTGCACAGTATGGACTAGTAGTTTATAATTTGAGGATATCAAAAAAAGCAGGGTAATTTTTCTTGTGTTTTTAAATAACAGCTGTTTCACTGTCTGTGTGGCTTTATCTACCAACTAGATTGTTCTGTCAGATATCACCGAAAGGATATCAGCTTTACTTATGCCATCTTCTGCTACAGCTATGGTTTACGATAAGGAAAATATTAAGGTGTGTGGCTCATTTAATCAGCAATTTTGCAAGTGTTTTACTTATGTCAACAAAGAACAAATTGTTTTTAGCATCTGGTATCTAGAATGCAGTATGCAGCATAAATTATTCAAATCAAAGCAACATAAATCTTTGTACAGCAAAGGCGAAGCCTCAGAATTCATTGGTGTGTGTTACAGCTTAGGATAGGACAATGACCTCTAATCAAAACTCCTCAGTACAGTCCCTACACTTAAGATGCCAACTTGCCACTAAGGACCTGATTATCTATAAATTTATGGGAAGCTGCAATAACTGGTGTTTGCCTCCTGATAATGTTTTCTGACACACATCAGGAGATTCAGCTGATCTGTGTTAGAGATTATTGTACAGAATCTGCAGTTTATTCGGGCAATGAGTAGACAGAAGGTCCATTTGAGACCTTTAGCTATAGACAAGCACATAAGGAAAACTGTTTCCATAGAAACATGCCCCACAGCTGTAGTTAGTATAGGAAAAACAGTTTTATGATTATTTCAATGAAGTTCTACCTTTTGTTTTCAGTGCAAGATGTATACAGTGGGCTGTTTCATAGTGTGATCTCACTGTAGCTGAGGTCTTACATGAGAAATTCACCCCGAAGAGAAAGACTCTACCTTTCCTTTATGTGTTCCTAAGAGTTTTATTAGATTGTGTGGCCAGTGTTTGCAGAAGAATGATTTTTATATAAAACAGTATTGCTTTTCAGAATTTATTCTCTGTACCATAAATGCTTATTTTTACACGAACTCAAAAAAAAAAAATTGCAAATAAAATTCTCAGATTAAAAAAAAAAAAAGTCCAGATAAGCACCCAACAAATCCAGGGGAGGGATGTCCAGTAATTCCAGGGAGGAATGAGTCAGGCTGAAAGAGAGCTATAGGAAAACAGAGGATGGGCATGAGTAATTTGCTAACAGGTTTGGCAACATCTTCTTTCCATTCGGGTAATTTCTGATTTAGATGGAAAATTTCCAAACAGTCCCCTGGAAATGACAAAATTGGTGCATCTCCAAACTAGTTAATCCAAGACAATTTTAAGAGAGCTCTTGGTTCTGCTTCTTTGCTTGTTTGCAAAAGCACAAGGCAGAATCCATCTTGTGGTGGTGAGCAGACAGACCTGCAAACCTAGCTGAGATTTTTCTCCCTTTCATCTCAAAAGTGTCAACAAGGCTGCAAATTTCCCCTTCCTGCCTGGCAGAAGCATGGAGTTTATTAGCTGCTTCTGTGTACATACGCAAAGTGCAGAGTAATGTGACGCTTGGATATTTTCTTAATGAGTTTGAAATTAACAGAATTGCACCAAGTCACATGATGGGATGGGAAGTGCATGACTAGGAGCTGGATTTTGTGCATAAATGAATGAGCCCAAAAAACAAGAATTCAGCACTGAATGTGTTGAAATCTGTTGCCATGTCAGCTGTGGCACAGGTTTGGTGTGCTTATTGTAATGAGTGGAAATTTTGTTTATTCTATCGGTTCCAAACAGGATTGAAATCACCTCCTCCTGGACAATATTTGTTTGTGGACTTCATATCCAAGCAAAACTAGGGCAAGTTGAACAGATCTGTCTTACAGTGAAGGAAGACAGAGTCAGATTAAAGATTATTTAGATGATAGGATGTAATAACTTACAGAACAGGAGGAGAGGTTCTTAAGTTAGATATTATCCCATATACTGCATAAAGGAGCTGTGTTTCAGGGGCTCCAGCTGCCCACCAGTGCTCTCATATGATCCTAAGTATTAAAATTACAGGCTTAAGTTAGTGCTTAAAAGTAAATGTTGTCCATTCACTTAAATGACTCAGTCCTTTTTCAGAAGTGATGTCCAACAATCCACCAGCTCAATAAAACTTATGTTTATAAATCCCAGGCAACTGATGCAAAAGCTGCTTTGGTGGAACTCATACCATTTCTGCCATTTTAGGCAAGTAACTTCAAAATCTATGTTGATTAATGGTAAGAAGAGGCAAGAAGTGGCTTTATATTTGCTGATTATACAAGATCCCACAATGGCACTACAGAAAAAGGAAAAAATAAAAAATTGTGTAACATTTTGTGCACTATTTTAGCAATAACATAGTAAGATTATAACAGTATGAATTGGTTTGGCTACAGAGGATTTGAAAAAGTACTTTAATAAAAAATAACTTAATAATCCACAATTCACATATACCAGACAAAAAAAAAATCTACTCCCACATGCCTTCAAAACACATCCAGAGAAAGAATTCTTTCCAAAACAGGAATAACTAGCTTAGTCATTTTCTTTTTAAGTTTGCAATGTGAACCATCTTGGCTTCACAACAACTGCAGCAAGGCTTCAAGAAGATTTTTCTCATAGTATTTAATTTGTTAATAGGATTTGCATGCACCCTTCCAAAGAAATATCAAGATGTATCATTGTTCATGATGTCCAGACAAGGGGAAGAATATTTGTGTCATACAAAATCTATCCATGTTTTCCCCACTGAGAAATAATTACATGTTCAAAACTTAGAGAGGTGGAAGAGTCAGCTCAGATTCCACCTAAGTCTGTAGGATTAATCTCCATGTCAATTCTAATGGTACAAAATATTTGAGTGCAATTTCCTCTTCTGCCTTGTGGTATACCAGATTGCAGAAGATTGCATGTATTATTTTAAGGTTCTCCAGAGAAAATTTCCCTGGGCTTCCCTACAAGGACTTTCAACCACAGTACAGCTTTTAAGGGGAAAAGCACTGGAAGAAACAGAAACCAAGAACTTGAGGAGTATAGGAAGCAAGTTTCAGAGCAGGCAGAGGTGATAAAAGAGGGAACAAAGTCATGACGGTATCTGAAAATGACAGAGGAAATCTTGGACTGATTAAAGGAAAAAGCAAAATTACCACTGACTATTCCAGGAGTAAAAATCGTGCTGCAAGGCAGAACTGTCAATAAAATCAGGAGTTTGAGTTACATCAGCAAGCTGACTTGCCACATTTTCATATGAACTTGAGTGCCACAAGCTGATACTGGTAGATGCACAGAAGAAGGGAGCTGCAGTGAAAAGGGTCATTGTAAACAACTATTGCTGGTGGCAGAATCACCAAATACAAAAATTATGATAAATGTGAAAGCAGAAATAGTTTTAACTTGGAGATTCTGAGTGCAGGCAAGGCACAATCTTGTCCTCACTGTAAGCTGACAGGACTGCAGGAGCTGCAGGGTAATGTTTGGAAGAGACCTACCCTGCTCAGGAGCCTCAGCCATTGGTCTGGGCATGGCTGAACCTTTTGTTCAATGCAGAGGAGCCAGACCCACAGCTTCAGCCTAAATAACTGCTCTGTTACAACAGATATATCTTTGGCTGCTTCTTTTAGGAGAGATTCATGGCAGGACGTTTTGCCTTCTTTTTCAGCAAAAACATGAAGTGTTTTTCCCCCTCTATATTTTACAAAAGAAAAAGAAAATAATAAGGAGTTTTGTAAATTGAATCAAAAAGCAGTGAGTATTTCTTAAGCTTCTGAAATCAGTTGAAACATTTGGGCAAAGCTAACACAGCTAGAGGCTTCTTAGCTGCAGCAAAAGGGGACTTTACCCCCATCAAGCACATGTGACAGTCCCCCACCATGGGAAGAGATTGGAAACAGCCAAGAAGTTTCATGGTTCTTTCACCAAGCCTTCCCCTTGCTTTCTATTTTGACTGTGTTGCAGGGGTCCATTTTAACATGCTGGGTTTACTGTTTTGTTTTGGTTTTTCATTTGGACTACTCTCCAGTGCCTGACTGCTGAAGAGAGAGAGACTTTAAAAAGGCAAATCCGTTTTGCATCAATAACAAAACATCTCTAAAAGAAGAAAAACAACTGCTTTTTAAAAACAAGGCTGTACTTGTTTATCTGTTGGTTCATAGGGAACAGTTATCAAGCCAAAGGAGTCCTGGTGATTGTGTTTTGCCAGCACAGAAAGAACTAAGGATTATTAAAAATAATATAAACTGATGACATATGTTACCAGTATTAAAATTGATGCACATTCCTGTGTAGCTTAGGGGGAGCTAGGAGCTGGATTTTATCTTTAACAAAGTCAGAAAATAAAAGCAAACTGTTTCAATCTTACAACAGGGAGGTATTTCTGTCTGCTTGGAGAGGAGAGGTTGAGGGAAGCTAGGTTTGGTTTGGATAAAACTCAGACAATCCACCTCCCCCTGCCAAGTCGGTCCATTTGGACACAGGTACTTCTGTGAATATTTTCCCCACTAAAAGATTATGAACAAAAGTCAGGAGCAACCAGATGTCTGTCAAAAAGTAGCAGGATCAGACCTACCATATTCAGACACAAAACCACATTTCATAAAACATTTTAATATCGAGTATTAAAATCTTTCAATAGTGGTGGCATTTAGATATTGCAGCTGGAAACTAGGCTCTTTTTGTCCCAGTCATAAGAAAAAAATTGCACAAAAAGCCACCCCTGCTTCGGAAAGCTCTCCCACCCAGCCTTTGTTTTCTGTACCACCACAAGCAGTTCAAAATTGTTCACTGAGGTCTTTCCTCATTTTGCCCCTTAACCCACTCTCACCTGGTCTTTTTCTTGGTCTGGGAATCTTCAAATGAGCCCAAGTTTGCAGTTTTGCTCTACTCCTGACCTGACAGTTCCCACAAAGCAAAGGAACTTGTTTGTAATGCTCACACATTATGCTGGGATGGTGCCCTGTCAACACATGCAGCGTTATGGACTGGAAAATCCAAATACAGTTTGCAAAGCCATTGGAGGTTTTCCACAGAGTACTTGCTAGGGCCTCTCCTAATTGAATTTGCCAAAATTCACATGAACTCAGGTTTAATCCAATCAGTTCTACATCACATGTCTTTCAACATTGACAAAATATTTTTTTCTAATTGCGAGTCTCTTATGGAACCAAATGAATCAGAAAGGGATTTAAATGAAAACCAGTCCAGATTGTTCTACACTTTAACCTTACATCTGTGCTTAATTAGGATGCTCAATTTCCCTAAACTCAAGTCATAAAATGGAAGTAATCTGTGGCCTGTTTGTCAGTCATTATAGGGCAGCAGACCTGCAAATCAGGGCAGGCTCAAATGCACAGGATCCTGTTCAACGTGGCCATTGAAGGAAACATGGGAGATGTTATTGTGCAGCAGGCTGGAAGGAAGTCAGGAGAAAAGTTTGCTGAGAAAGACACTTGTGAATTACCTGTGTGCTGAGAATGCAGCTGAATCTTAAAAGACAGCAACAAATGTATGTGCAAAACATGTGTGATTATTTAAGCTCCCCCATTCTGGCCACATGAGGCTCTTATGGAAGGCCTGATAATAGCTGGTGCTGGACAGTATCTTCAGCCACAAAAAAGGCAGCAGCCTCCTCTTCACATATAAACTCTTCTTGTAATAGTGCCAGCACCTTTGGCTGGTATAACCTTTGAGGGTGTAATTTTGAGACATTACAAAGTCCTCAGGGGCTGCACCAGTACCCTGTTCTCTGGTCCTGGTCCTGCACACCATGCGAGCTACCCATCTTTCCTGCCCTGTGCAGTCATGTGAGAGGCTGTCCCATAGAGCTGAGCAAGTAAAACTCCCCATAACCCTTTCCAAGGGATTTTCCAAGGACCAGGATTAGTTCCCTGGCTCAGTCTTGCAGTCCAGTCCCACATACCGAAACACCAACTGAGACTGCAGGAAAGGCTGGCATCTCCTGGAAAGGCTTTGTCACCAGTGGTCTTGCTGCATAGAGCAATGTTCTTGAACACCTTGGCTCCTTTCAGGCAGCAAAAGTAGCTGCAATTAACCCTCATCCTTAAAAGTGGGAGAAAGGCTTGTCATCTAGAGTTGTTAAAGATGCACTATCCAGGGCTGTGGCAAATCACTGGAGGAACAATAAAACCCTACCCCACACACCAAGGTCTGTCATCATTCATTTCAAACATGCACTTCAGAGTGTTGCTGTTATGTTGTTTTTTGACATCTTGAGATCTGCATGAGAAATCTCTGTGGACATGCTGTAAATCCATATCTACAGCAGTAAGTTTTCATTGCATCAGTGTTATTAAATATATATATGCACTTATATATATATTATTTGGCGATGCTGAATGAACAATTGGCCTTTAACTCCTCCTAGACTATTAGGTCGTACTATAGGTCAGTGAAAAAGTAATTTTCCCTAGATTTGTAATAAGGTCTGGGATTTGACCTATGACCCCAATGTCACAAGGTATTCATTATCTCCACACAGATGATATACAGGCAAAGAAACATATATTTTTTATAGAACTGGAAGAATTATATTTGATGGATACATTTTATTAGATGGATTTTATTACCTGGATAAACTCAATTAGCAGACCTCATTAATTTTGAAAATGTAACTTATTTACATTGAGTTATTCTTCTTGTGGCCATTAGCATTCAAAATGTATAAACTGGAGCTCAGGGCACAGCTGAATTTTTTTGGCTCAGTGGCCAAATGAAAAAAACACGAGGGAAGAAAACCCTGTAACAAGAACAGAAAGATTATTTGTGTAAATGCAGAATGCTTAATTTAACATAGTATTAAACCTTTTTTCCTGGTTCTTACGTTAATATTTTCTCTTTAATAAAAAAAAAATTAACTAACATTCAAAATATAATTTCCTAATGAGAAGCTGAGATGTTTTGCTTCCAAAGCAAGAGAAACTAGCAGTTTTGGGGTTTGGAGGTTGTTTGCTTTATCTTTATTTAGTAAATAGTTTCAATCTCTTGCCTGTGGATTGAGGAAACCGTTTCACCAGTCCATGAAAAACTTCTGCCCACACCAAATACCCCAATTTGCAGAAAAATAGTAATGACATGTACTCAGTAGAATGTAAAAGGCTAAAGATGTAATTGAAAGACATCTGCATAAAATATACCCATACCAAAACAGACAGGTTGCAGGAGTTTTTGAGAGGTGAAGCCTGAGTCTGTGGACCACTTGTCCATATAATATTGTCTCTCAGCTGATTCCCAGGTGCAATTTTGCCACAGCTACAAAAATCCACTCTCTGTATGGCAGATGCCTCTGCCTCTCTCATTACCCTGAAAGGGGAGGGAGAGACCATCAGCAGATTATGAGGTTCATTTTCTAATCTTAGGCTTCTTAATTGGATGTCTGGATTGAGCTATGACTGGAGAGAGATAAAACTCCACCTGAGACCAAGCCACCTCACAGGGCAGTGCAAGAGTTGGAGGGGGCTGGAGAGGGTGACCCCTGTCTTGGGATGCCTGCTGCTGGCCCTGGTACAGGGGGAGTCCAGGCAATGTGCCCAGGCCAGGTGTCTTACACGCATGTGGTTAGAGTCAGCTGAGGTGAATCCCACCCACCTGCATCCTGGGAAGTCACCGGTGATGGCATTAGCACAGAGGTCAGCATCCAGGATGAAGCTCCCCTGAGCTCACCTCTCCTAGTTCTGTACCCCAGAGCTGCTGGGAGGAGCAAGGTGGGAGACCCTCGGCAGAGGGGAAGTTCCCAGGTGTGCACAAGGTCTGATTATGGTTATATTAGGAAAAAAGAGACCTAGGACAATGGTATTCCTGCTGTATTCCGCTGCAGAGCACCTCCTCTGAGACCTTCTCCAGACAGCTGTAGTTAAGAACAGGCATTAGTGGCCACTGGCTTGGCTGAGAATTGGCAGTGGGATGGCAACAGAGCATGAATAACCAACCTTCTGATGCTGAGGATCCACCCCCTACAGCAAGGTCCACTAATCTATTGTCAGCATCATAAAGCAGCTTTTATTTTAAGACTGAACTTCTTCTTGTGTGTCCATCCCCTGTATTTATGCTAAAAGACTAAACCTGCTTGGGGATAAAAATCCATTACAAGTGAGAAGCAATTTACAGTAGAGAATTGACCTATAAAACCAACGCATTTCCATTGCACTAATCCAAAACATATTTCAGGTCTGCAGTCTGAAAAAAGTCTTGTTAAAATGACCAGGCTGTTAAAATTATGGTTTTAGTGCAGCAAGCCTGTATATTTTAACTGAATTTTCCTGTTTTGGGCTGTAGTCCTAGGAAATTTTCTAATACAGTGACCTCACTCCTCAAAAAACAGTGTGAGGTTTAAAAGTAAGGAACACCCCTGGGACTTCAGAATAAGCAGCTTACAAGTCTCCCTGCCTTTCAGATTTCTCCCCCTCCTGCTCATTTCTGCATCGTCTCTCATACTGTCCTTTACACCTGGAACATTTTGGCCTCTTTTTATCTGCCAAATATTTTCCCTTCTCCATTTCAAATTCCTCCCTAACTCACTAACTCATTTCCTTCTGACTTCTTGGATCTGGGGCCCCATTTTCCCACACTGAAGCTCGCTCACTCAGGGGGAGAAAGCCAGACAGCCAGTGCATGTGGTCTGCAGTTCAGGATATGTGCACACACGCACAGTGATTGGAAGATGACTCCCAGCAGTCAGGACAGGAGCCTTTCACGTTATCCCAGATTATTAAACTCTTTTTTTTCAGGAGGAGCCCACTGAACTCTGTGGGAAGAATTCAGTGGGCTTTTGGGTACTATGGCAGAAGGGCTACATCTCAACATAGAACCACAGAATCACCCAGAAACAGTAAACTCCTGTGATGAAAAAGAGTTCTTCCCTGATAAACTATTTCAGTGGAAAACATCTCCATGAGCTGGAGACGTTCTCAGTGACCACTGGGAAGCCGGTGTGTGTTTGTGCCTTTTTTATCCAACCAGTATAGAAATGCAACTTCAACTTAAATCCACTTCTCTTATTAAGTATGTTGACAGAATGAGAATTGGAATAAAAATAAAGCTAACAAATCTTTAATTTTTTCCTCTTCCTATCCTCTTGCTTCCAGATGCTGCAGTCATCAGTACTTCAGACATTATAAAAGGTGGTAAACATTAAAGATTTTATACTAAAACAAATAATGAGTGTGACAGAATACTTCATAGCAATCTATTTTATTAGCATACAGATGATAGCATAAGAGTAAGATTCAACAAAGAGGCAAAGTCACGTATGTCAGCCTTGTCTGTGTCCACTGTCACTAATTCACACTAACCACTTTGCAATGGGCAAACATTTTCCTTGTCCAACCTTTTGCTCCCAGTGTGTCTGGAGAGACCCTCCCTATTTTCCCTGTCACTTGGAAGCATTATCTCTAGGCAAGGCTGGGTTTTCCTGACACCATCCCTACCTATTTCTATATTCTTCTGTTCTAGTTCATGCCTGATTCCACCTCCTGTATGATGCCTTTTTGCATTGGAGGTCCACCACAAGTGCCTTGCTTACTCAAAAGGGTCTTCCAATGTCTGCCTATCTTAGTAAGTACCAGAATAAACTGTTCTTTTGCTTGGAGAATGCTTGACAGCATGTCAGCTCCTTGAAAGTCCTTGAAAGTCCTGTCAGTCTTTGAAAGCATGTCAGCTTCTCCTCTGCCTTTCAGAGCTGTGTCCACTGGCATCCCACTTACCAGTTGTAGTGGTAAGTGCAAAACCAGTTTTGCACTTTTTTTTGGACACCAGTTTTCTAAAAAAGCTGAAATCTGCTCTCTGAAAGTCCAGCATCTGCTCTCTCCTTCCTCACTCCCTGCAGGGCCTCTCACCCCATCAATTGCTGGCTCACACATCCCCAACCCCTTCTCCCTTGTTGCTGAATAGCAGAGGTAGTTATCCCCACTTGGTCCTCCTTGTGCTTATTTCAAGAAGTTATCCCTGATGCACTCCAGAAACCTCCTGTACTGCTGGTGTTCCACAATTCCCTTCCAGTAGATTTCAGGAAGGTTAAACTCCTCTGTGAGAAGCAGGGTCTGTTCTTCAGGCCTGTCCCCCAAACCACAGGCTCTTCACTATCCATCATGCATCCACTGAAGGATATACCTACACTGATCCTTCACAATGACAGCCAGTCCCTTACATCCTCATCTTCCTGCCAGGCTCTCCTGGAGAGCCAGAACCAGCCCATGGCAGCCATCCCCAGTGTGCAGGTTAACCAACCACTCCTCAGTTATTCCAGCAACATTGCAGTTAATTGAGGAGAAAAATAAATCCTCTAGTTTTCAATCTTGTTGCAACATCTTTGGTTCATTTTTAAGTCTGTACCTGCAGACAGGGGCTCAGGAAACAAAAGTTCCTGCGTGCTTTGGCTACAACAGGTCCCAGCCTCAACCACAGCTTTTGTGGCCAACAACTGCCCTCTGCCTTGAAGAAAGCACAGACCACCAAGCACTGGCAGCAGCAGGGTTAATTCATGGACAGTGGCCCTCTGCAGGGGTCTGTACCTGTTCCCCTTGCATCTTCCCCCCAGTTCCTTCATGGCTTTGCTCCTCTCAAGGGGGATACAGTTGGCACCAAGATGTGTAAATCTGGAGAGGTCCAAGAATGTTCAGAGGGAGTTGGAGAGTTTGTTTGCTGTATGATGAGAGTCTGGGACTGAAAAATTCCAAGCTGACCAGTCTGCTGGGGCCAGCACAGGCTTCACTATCAAACCACTGTTTCCTTCACACTCCAAAGCACACAGTACTCCTTTCTATCAAAGAACTCTGAACGTCTCATCCTCTCAAATGGTTAACAAATGTGTTTGATTATGTGGCAAAGCAGATTTTCAGATGTTGACAAAGCCTTGTTAATCAGGAGAGCAGAGCTCTATCTGCAGAGATATACCATGTACAAGGAGAAATTTCAGCACCTCATTAGAAAAAGAAATTATTGTCTTCTCTGAGCTTGTGGCATGGGCAAAGCATATTGTCATATGGTATAAACACTTGGTGAGATGAGTGTCATAGCTTTACCATGATTTCACCACACGAGAGTAAAATGGCCATTCCAAACTGACACAAATCAAAATTTTATGCTACCCTAGGGCATGTTCTGCCTCCCCTTCTTCTTGTGATGATCTCCATCAACCATCAGGTCATATAATTTAACATAACACAAAATGTGGACCTCTTGACACAGATCACCTCCTGTACCCAAGGAGGGACAGTTCTAATTTATACCAGATTGCTTCAGACTACAAGAAACACCCTGCCAGCGGAGAGCTAGCCAAGCACAGGTGTGCCTCACACTGTCCAAAAATGCCTTTTCCTATTCTCCTGCTTTCCACCCAAACAGCAGAAGATGTGGGAGACAGCTGGCAGCACCTCTCTGCACCAACTGAGGCTAATGCCAAGCCCCAGTTAACACACTCAAGGATCACATCCAAGATGTTCTGCACAGAGGTGAAAGGAAAAAGAATCTGTTATTTTACTTAAAAAAGGGTCACACATCTGCAGGGAAATAAAAGAGAAAACCTCAGAATTAATGCATGGGAATATTTAATACATTGCCAGAATGTCAATGAAAATTAAGCAAATTCCAAGGAATCTATAGAAAATTATCCCTTTGAGTCAAACATTAATAAAAGTCTGCCCTGATATAGGAATGATCTCATGCTCGTGGTTATTTCCCATTTGCAACTTTTTTCTTTGTATAGTTTTGTGGGGATTTTTTAACTCCCAGATGTTGTAAAGTTAATTACACAATCGCTTGCATATCACAAAAAAAAAAAAAAAGCATAAATAATACTGGATACACGAGTCATTACAGTGCAGCATAGAGTGAGGGAAAATGATTGTCAGAAAAAGGCAATTTATACATAGTTTCAGTGCTGAAATTCTTCAGTACTCTTCAGGCAGATCCTGTATTTTGCAAGGGAGAAATTTTCAGCTCGGTTTGAAAGTTGCTGGGAGCCTCCTCTGTGCACGCTCTGGAAGAGCATCAGAACCCCAGCTGGAAAATAATGCTTGCCAGTGAAAGGCAGTATAAATGCAAACACGTCTAGAGGACAGTCTTTTGCAGATCAGTACATCATAAACCCTCTGCTCATTGTGCAAAGCAAGATGTTAGGAGCTGTGTCTTTCAAGGGCCAGTTGTTTTGGGAACCACACGCACTTCAGTACCACTGGCATTCATGAAATGCATAACTCTGCCACCAGCCTGGTGCTGGGGATGAATCAAGTGACTCAGCATGACTTCAGATTTCCAGGATTCGAGTATATAAAAATGTGTGCACATGTTCACAGTAATGTTTGGAAAGTGTAGATGTTCCTCCCCTTTTTAGAAAAGTCATGCATTAAAAGTTACTTTAAAAATACGTACTGCTGGCTTCAAAACAGCATTCAGGCTCCTCAGCCTCCTTCCTCCTTCAAAAATATTCATGTTCCCTTCCTCAAAGAAAAGAGTATACCTGTGAATAAAGACCAAAGATACCAGCCCCATACTTATTCACCTGAAAGAAAACCCTCTGCTTGTTGGAAGACAACCAGCCATCTGGGTTTTGGGCTGTGCTGTACATGGGGTTTTGGGCTGTAGCATATGACTGAGCTCTTCCATAAGGATCCCAGCCAGGCAAGTCACTAAATACCTGTCACAGTAGACAAGGAATGAGTCTCATGCTGGAATGTGGTGTCACCTGCCATCGACAGAAAAATGTTTGTGTGTAAATAGCAAAAGAGAGGACAGATTCATTGTAAATCATTTTCCAGGCATAGATAATAGGGATCCAATGGTGGCATCTGGCCTTTGGTGACAGCATTAAAATTAGGAGATAGTTTGTCTAATAAGTACTGGTGAAAGCAAAGAGATTTCTAGGAAATAATAATTCATAGATTCAGAGAACTGGAGGCAGAATTGTCATTCCATTTCTTAACAACCATTTTCTCAGCTTTTTCCTGTCTTTCTTCTGAAGGCTAATGGGTCATATTTTGGCACAGAGGATGACAGTTCACTACCTCTGACTATTTGTAGTTAACTCTTTGACTCTGCCATAAGGTCTTAGGGGATTACTTGGTAAAACAGATTTTTAAAAAATATTTCCTACTACATTTGTCAGGTGATGAGACATTTTATTAACTTTCTTGCTATGAATTTTTATCAGGCCAATGAGGAATATTTATTCCTAAGGGGTTTAAACTAATAAAATTGTAAAATGAAAAGCTGTAACAAGTGCTTCATCTCTTGATTGCTATGTTTTTAAAACTGAATCTCATCTTGTAACTAACCCCAACTATTTCTGCTTTTGAAAATACTAGGTTTGCCTTTGTTGCAGTGTCTTTTAAAGCCCTGACACCTGAAATCCTCTGAATATGTAGGAAACAAAGTTTCATCTCAAAACCAAAACGAAATTCTCCAAGTGTTATATAAAGAAACATATAAACCCATGATTGATGTAGATTCCTAAACTGACCAAGAGGAATTGTTGTGATTGTCTCACTACTTTCCACATAATTGAGCCTCTAAAACTTCCCTATATTAATTTGTGCTTCAAGATTAAAAGCTGTACTTGCAGCAGAGTGGTTCTTTAAAAGAAATGTTACATTTTGATTTTAAAATCTCCATTAATGAAGAATACAGCACAATTCTTTAGAAATCATTCCAGATTATTAATTATCCCTGCTGTTAAGAATATGCACCTTCTTTTTTTGGACTGAATTTGCCTCACTTCAGTTTCCAGCCACTGGTCTTATTAGTCACTGCACCTTTGTCTGCCAGACTGAAAAGCCCTGTATTACCTACATCTTTTCCTTGTGGAGGGACTTACAGGCCATGATCAAGCTACTGCTAACCTTCTCTCTTGGAAGCTGCTTTCTCTATCAGCTATCCTTTAATTATTCTCAGAGCTTCTCTCTGAACTCACACCAATTTTTTTCTACAACCTTCTTGAATTTTGAGCACTGCATCTGGACATAGGACCCCAACAAGCACAGCCCCAGTACCAAGAACAGTGGCAATAGTCCACTCCCTATTTTTTTTTTTTTTNGGAGCAGATTTAGCCCTTCTGGCCTTAGTGCCATGCTGGGAAGTCATGCTCAGGTGATTTTTATCCTGGCCACAAATACAAATACCATTTCCAAAATTTTCTATTTCAAGCAGAGCTCTCTAGGAAGTGCAGACTGCATGTTCTGCTCTCAGACTGTCATTCCACATTCAGTCATCCCAAAACACTTCTGCTTTGACCAGGTCCAGCATTTTCTCTCTCTATCAGTAGCTCTCTCTCCAAATTGTCTCAGCTGCTAGGAAGTCCATCCTTGATCCTCAAATTATTGCTAAAAATGGGAAACAGCAAGAAAGCAAAAAAACCCCCACAGACAATGTACCTTTTTGATGGACACTCCCTGTTTACAATCAGATTTGGACACACCATTGAATTCACTTTCAGTCTATTTATTGTGTGACATTGAATTTATAACATTCTGATTTGTTATTCAAGATATGTGGTCCTATATGCAATAGTACTGGAATTTTATTAAACTGCAAATGCTATTGCTTCTATAAACCAAAGTTGTAATCACATTAAAATTTATCCTGAGCTAGGCTGACAAGATTCTTCTATAAATAATTATTAATGACATTTTCTTCCTTTAAATGATTATTAATCTGGTCCCATATATGGTCTTCCATTAGTTTGTCAAGGAGTGCTATCCAGCAGTTTTGATTACTTGAGGTATCTCTTCTGCTTTTTCTAAATATGAGTGCATCTGCTTTTTTCCTGAAATCTTTCTATTTCCCAGAATTTGCTGAAACTCAGCATTAATGATCCATCATGTTTCTTAGCTCACAGCCTGAAACTCTTGGACATGATAATATGAAAAGTACTATTTTGGTAACTGTAATTTAACACAATCTTTAGACACTGTGAAAGAGGGACTTATTTTTTTATTACTGTATGATTTAAGTGCACTATCTGTTTTCTTCTCTCTTCCTCCAGTCAAGATATAGAAAGGTTTATTGAATATTTCAGTTTCTTAATGACAGCTCTGCCATATCTAAGTCATTAGTGAAACGACACTTTTATTGAGATTCCTTTTGCTCTTTAGACACTCAAAAACTCCTTCCACTGCCTTACATTCTGTTGGCTATAGTTTTCCCTTTGTATCCTTTTTCTTTCCTCATCAATTTTCCTAATTTCATAATTTATCCTTACTGCTATTCACTTTTCTATTTTCCATATACTATTTTTAATTGCTATGAATGCTTTCTCTTCCCTTATGTACTTGGCTGCTTTTAAACCTCCTTTATTGACTTCATGTTTTTAGCACTCAGGTAATTTATAAAAAATTATAAAATAATTCAGTCTTTCATATTTTACCTTTTCACAGATCTTCTAAGCTGACTCATATCTTAAGTATACTTGTTTGTGGAATGGGACAATTAGAAACTCTAAGCAAATTTATTGCTAATGTGGACTTTATGTTGTTTGCATAGATAGACATAGTAAATCCAAGCCTGAACAGCTGCTGACTTCTACTTCTTAGCTCAGCTTCTGTCTGTTAAGGTGAGCCCAGATCCCATTGGCCTCAACAAATGATTGACAACAAATTGTTCTGTGTTGGTTGTCATCCTTTCTGAGCTGGAATATTGTCACCTATAATTTTGCAGAATTTCAAGGGTATTTTAGTATTTGGCAGCATGGGACTTCCAACATGTGTCGTTCAGACTGAAATCCTCCACAACAGCACAGATTTTCTTTTCCTCCACCTGATAGAAGGGTGTTTAGGCAGCCAGGCATCCTGCTCTCTAGAGTGATTTGGCAGTCAGCAATAGGCACCAGCAGCTCCCCGTCTTCTGCTTTCTGTTTTGGAACAACAGCCCATAAGCATTTAAGAGTACTTGGCAGTGATTCAGAGGCAGCTGTTGCTATTTGCAATGTAGACTGCCTTTCTCTGTTCTTTTATGCAAATTCCATCAGTCCTTGAATAAAAGTTTCGTGCCACTGATTTTAACATTCCAGTCATGTCAATTTTCCTTCCGGTGGCTTATAATAACAAGTGGAGTATGTGTGCACTAATCACTGAGCAAGCCCCTTTCCTTTTGCTTATTACTGGGAACCTTGCAATCCTGGAAGCAATTAGAGACTTTTCTTAAGGTCTCTGGCACCTTGATTAATTTTGTTCTGGGTATCTTGATTTTTCTGCCTTCTCTTTCCTCATTCTACTTGTCCTTTTGTTGTTGTTTAGTTCAATACCTTTCAGACCAGCCTAAGCAGCCCATATCTCAAAAAAACTAGTTTCCATCTGCTATGATTACTTCTGAGACTAGTTAACCAGACTTTCCTCTCCACAAGAGAGACAAAAATTCCTTTAAACAAAAACAGTCTGCCCAGTGCTACTCATCTCACCAGCAGCTCACTTCTGGACAGTGTTTGGGTGCATCTTCCCTCTGTCTGTGGTCTCTGGAGCCATGCAGTCCTGGGTCACAAATGCTAGGCACAGCAGAAGCGACTGGACAGAGGGGATGAGAGCCTTCCATTCTAGCACTACATTCTCCTCTTGCTGACAACAAGTCCACTCAGACCCATTCTAGTATGGCTTTTTTTAAAGGAACGTGAAACTTTGCACCTTCTCATTTCATAAAAAGCATAAGACTTCATGCCTCAGTCATCAAGAACTTCTGCCTTTTTGGGTTTCCTCTTACATCACTTATTGGGCTGGATCAGGGACATGAGGATGTGGGGGGCAACCAGGACTCAGCTGATACAGATGGGCATCAGACTTCTCAGAGCCCTCAGAGAGCAGTCAAGGGACCACAGGTTCATTCCTTGCCTTGTTCATTCCCCATCTGATTGCTTGCCAGCAGGATCTCCGGTTCCTCAGTGGGGGTGTTTAGGAACATCACATGCAGAGGTGCTGGGTTGCCCTCTGGGATTAAGGCTGTTCAAGTCCTCTCTAAACATATGTTTTGATTTCAGACAAACATAGCTAAGAAATAGGCTCAATTCCCTTACTTTCCTCACAGGTTGTAGAAGAGATCGATTCAGCAGAAAGATGAAGTTTGATGTGTATCCAGACAGCTTTATGGCTCAGCTTCTGCAGGATTAAAGGTTGAAGTCACGTTGCTTTTGCAGCCTGACAGGTCACATTGGAGCAATGGCCATTCCTGGGCAAGTATGTGTGGAGCAGAGCAGGTCCATGTGAGACCTTCCTTAGAGTGTAGGAAGATTTCTTCCTTCTTTTTTTCACCTACACAACAGTCAGCCTGTACCATAAGATAATTATTTCACTTTTATGTGTTTCCATTCTGTTATATATCCATTTAGCATCATGCCATACAACCTTCTGTGTGCTGCACTGAGAATCATTGGGCTTTGCTGCTCATCACTGACTTTCCTGCCAAGCAGAGTTAAATCCCAAATTCTTTTTACGCTCTCTGTTTTGTTATTTTATTTTTTTCAGACATTGATTATATCAGTAGAGTGAAGGAAAGTATTACAGGGAGAGACAGTGTGGTAAGAGAGGCATCGGAAGGGAAGTCAGCATATATTTGTGCTGTCAGTTTTAATGCATCATTTGTTGACTCGGTAAATTTTATATTGTCCAGAAATAGTTTTTGCATATCTTGCCCATCTTCTGTTTTATCCTGAATTGAGATGCTAGAGTTTCATGTTCTTTATTGAGCTTAGACTCCTTTCTTTGATTCTTGGGATGGATACTAGTTTCCCAGGTCTGACATTTGCAGGGTGTCTGTGGAATGGCTAATTCTTCCTTCCAACAGGACCTTTTCTACAGTATTTGATGAAATTATGTCATGTTTTCACCCAGGCTATCAACCAAGCATCAGACTTTTGCTCCAAATGTCCCCCTTCTTCCACTTCTTTCGCCCCTAATCAGCCTCTGAAGAGGTCCTCAATAATTGCCAATGCTGGCTACATTGCAAGTTTTTATGGAGGAGTATTGGGAAAAGTTTAAAATCTGGGAATTCCCAGGTACACCCACGGCCCCATATTAGCCACTGCAAAGAAAACCAGCCCCAGCCAAAACCAGTGCAGATGATCATAATAATGTTCTTTCACCTTTAAAATTATGTTTAGTAATATCTTCCCAGAAACTGCATAGCACAGCCAGCGCTTGAGCAGAGAATAGGTGATTTTGGAGTCTAAAGACTGACTAACCCTACTTGTCACACACACAGACAGATCCCTTTAATCATTAAAAACTGCTGCACTGTCTCTTTTTAAATAGGGAATAAGGACCAGAACAGGGTTAGGTTTCAGGAAGTGAATCATGGAAGTGAAGTGACTTTTCCCCAGGTAATATTAAACCCTCAGTAAAAAGATATTGGAGGATGGGGGGAAGAGAGAGGAAGCACAACACCTTTTCCTCTTTCAGTTCTTTGGAGAGTAACTATAACTCCTACTGGAGGAAAAATATCACAGTGTACCCTGTTGACCACTGCTAGCAATGTCAAATATTGTCTGCATGACCCTCACTCTGTGCCAGCAGACTGAGCCAACACTGAGCTGCTGGCACCATGTCCAATAGAGCCAGCATGCACCAGCTGATGGCCAGCAGGGCTTAGAGTCACTCACACAGAGAGAAAAAGCAATGCTTCATCCTATGTACACTTTCAAGGTGGTCTAGTCAGGGTTTTAACATAATTATTTTACAGAAGGAGAAACTGAGGCAAGAAGATACAGAGTTTTCTGCACTTTATGCAACGGAGGCAAAAATATCCCTTTAATTTCTCAAGTTCCTTAAAAGATTATTAAATTACACTCCTTAATATTTGTACTACTGCAATACCAAAACACAGTCATCTCTGCACAGGAGCAATGGGACAGAGCTGCACAGGCTAGCTTAGAAGCACCAGATCAGATTACCTGCTAAATGTCTGTTTCTATGTTTGCCAACAGTCATGATGCTTTGACATGAGCACCAAGACCAGTCCAGGCATTCTAGCTCCTGGAAAACAAGGCAGACATTTTGAAAACAAATGGTGGGACAAATTAGGTTAAACAGATATCTAAAAGGGTATAGTTGATTTTTTTTAAAATTGACTGAGAAATTGTATGTTTATTCTTAATGGAGTAAGAGTTTCAAACTTGTCAAAACAAACACAAGAAGCTGCTGAGCAATGCAGATCACAAAATTACCATGAGACAGAAATTCAGGGAGCTGCTTCTACTGTACTTACAGTGCCCAAGTGGAGAGCTGTTGACTGGGGTAACACAGCTTAACAGACATCATATAAAAAACTGGTTTCTAAGTCATCATAGGCAGAGGAAATTTATTTTTCCCTTTCAGGAAAGGGCTAGTAGGAGAGGATCAATGATTTTCCTTTGCATTTCAGACCAACTTCTTGGATCATGCAAGTGCTGCTGTACAGATTCTTTCGGCTGAATCCTGCACAAGCACATGTAGGAGAAGCTTTCTGCAGGATAGATATCTTTGTGACAGGGAAGAATTTCAGAAATTGACTCTGGTTTGTCTTGATTTCTAACAGGAAGACTTTGAGAAGATACCTTGAAATACTCATTGACTGAAACAGGAAGGAGGAGGGAAGTGTGTAGCACTTATGCCTAAAAAGGCAAAGAGGATTGTGGCTGTCAGCTGTGGACACTGTGGATTACCTTTTGTCATTCCTTGGAATACATGAGCAGCTGCTACATGTGTGCACATCCAGGTAATCCAAGAAGAGAAGCAAACTGCAGAACAGTTCCTGAACACAGTAGAAGCCCATCTCCAGCAGAAGTATGAGTATAAGAGCTGGAGACAACACAACCAGTCCCTAATTTGTTCTCTCCTTCTAATGCCCTGTCTGATCTTGTAGAGGTTAAAAGCAGAACTCCATAGACACCTAAATGCTCACTTTCACCAGTACTCTGGAATCTAGCAAAACCTCACAAATTCGTGGTTGGGTTTTGGCTGTATTTAATAGGACCACAAAGTTCAGTGAGAATGTTGCACATGTTGCTCACAATTAAGAAATTTGAAATTAGGTAATTTGGAAATTTTCTTGATTCTCACATTCCTTTGAAGCAACTAAACAAGATGTGCATTATCAACAAAACAAGAAACAATGTAGGAGGAAAGAGAACATATTATCCATGTAAATGAGAAAAAAACTACAACACTGAAATGACCATTCATTATAGTTCACTGTTTGCAGACACACTTACAAAATAAATTCTCATTAAAAGAAAAAAAAAAGCAGGGAAAAGTGGAATAATTGCCATTATGTGTCTGAGAGAGTGTTTTTCCATTAGCTGCAATTAATACAGTAATGGTAAATGAAAATAATTTCCCATTTTGTACTTATTGTGAGGAAACATTAAAGAGGAAAAAAAAAAGATAAGTGAAATGAAAAAAAAACCAAAGCATAGTAATTAATACATTGATGATTAGGCATCATCTCTGGCCTGATCGATCATCATGATGTTTTGGTTTTATTTAATTAGCGTATGGTAATTTCATACAGAATCCCAATGTGCCGACGAAAACTGGCATGTAAAGACATTGACCTTCTGCTCACATATGCAACATCTTCTTGCAGTGCTAACAGCCTATATGCATCAATGCTAAAAGGCTTCTGTCTCACAGGAGAGCCCCTGTATCAGGGGGATATCATTACTGCCTACAGCGAGATCAGAGTTTGGCTCTCCTTGGTGCATAGGAGTCTGGGGAGCAAAAGGGAAATTGGGTTTGCCAGAATAATAATTGGGTGCTATGAGATTATGGAGTGCCACCATAAACTGAAAATGAACAGACAAGTTTCTTTTTGTTTGTTTTATTAAATGCTATTATTGTTATTTATTATGTTCTTGGTCATCAATTTTCTCAGCTCTGCTAACAAAGTGTCACATAAATCCAGCCTGTCCCTTTCTGACCCTTATAACATCATGCAATTTTCCTCATTCACCCTTAATTTGAGGTATAAACTAATGTGAAAACATGCTTTTTATTAAATGGCAAGTTTTCTACTAAATACATTTCTTTTGCAGTAAGAAGCCACTGCATAGGAAATAAATATCTCAGCCAGACCGCTTGCATTCTTCTCTCAATATATAGGCAAAAAAATATGTATGTGTTCCATTTGCCAATTGCAAAATAATAATAATGTTTGATGGGCAAAAACTCAGCTGTCAGGAGAGAAGACAGACAATTCTGCTTCTTGAATGCTATTGACTTCATGGGGCCAATAAAACAACTTGCAAATAAAAGAAAGAGGAACCGATTCATGTCCTAAGATTGTGTGACGTAGCTTTTTTCTGTTTGTATAATGTTGTGATTAAATATGGTGGAGCCCTAGGGAATGAATTTTTTATTTGAAGGTTAAGCCAATATTAGCAAAAAATAAAATAAAATTAATCAAATGGCCCAGAGCATCACAGCCACAGTTGATTCCAAGAATGTTTGGTTACAAAATGAGCAACTGACTAATTGTGTAAATGCTGTTAATTAGCTGTGCAGAGCCCCTAACTGGGCTATTCCCTGTAACTAATAAGAAATCAATTAGCTAATGAAGTGGCCATTAAATGCTATGCTAATCTTAGCTGGGATATTTTTAATGTTTCTTCTTCTTCTTCTTTTTTTTCCTTCTTTATGATCCTTCCTAATTGCCATTGCCATACGGAGCTCACAGCTTTCAGCATGTCTAATGAAACATCATTATATCATAACTGGCATTCTTGGAAGAGTTAGTGGCAAACCTGCTTCCCAATTATTTTTAATTGCCAGACATACTCATAACTGGGCCTTCTACCAAGTAGTTCAGATCCCTGCACTGTCACGTAATAGACCCAAAGATTGTGTTTTCTTTTCTTTGCATATGCAGTGTGATGATAGTGTTGGCCACAACGAGGGATGTGCAAAACACCCCAAACAAGGAACCTGGGTGGCTGCCTTTTCTGTTCCCTGGATTGGAGCCTGTGCAGACCCAGCATTACCTTCCCACTGAACAGCTAAAACTAGACAAATCTAGATGAGGTTTTACCTTTATTTGAAAATTTCTAGCGCCCAGTAAACATTCTCCACCAATGATTCCAAGCTGCAGGATGCCTGTGCTAAAACACTGCAATTTAGCAATTATTAGGATTAGCAATTAGGAATGTCTTCAGTGATTCCCACAGATTTTGTCACTTTCGAAGAATTTGTTATCACAATTTATTTATGTCTATAAATTCCAACTTTGAGAAGGCATAAAATGTATCTTTAGATGTCATGGCTGCAAATTTAACAGACCCTGCTATAAGAGGATGGAGGTAATAATAAGTTCCAGTTTTTTAACTCACTCCTGCAGAGTTTTTATTTACCAACCCAGCATCTATCTGGTAACACCATCATATTTAAACCCTGAATCTCAATGAAATTCCCTAAATCTACTTGTGCTGAAGTAGGTTATGTGTCAGGATTAGACTGGCTCCTCCCCACCCCCCACAATACAATAGTCTTCAGGACATCTGTGCACAAAATACATGCTTTTTAAAAGAATGTTTTCAAAAGAGAATCTTGCCCCTCTCTCTCTCCCTCTCTCTCTCTCTCTTACCCCTCTCTCTCTCTTTCTCTCTCCCTCCTCCCTCCTTTTTTGGATAACATGCAAATTGAATTGGTTAATTCTGCACCCAAGTTGCAGGAAATCTGCCACCAGCAGCTGCCACTGTTTCAGATGTCAGGAGGATGCAGATACCATGTGACATTTTGTTCATTAAATAAACAAACCAGGTTCAGGCTAACAACATTAGGTAGAAAGCCCCATCAATTCTTGTACATTTAGTTCACATAATAGGAAGTGACAATTGTTCCTTAGCTTCATAAGCACTATATTGAAGAACAAAAGGAAAAAGCATACATAATGTGGCAACAGCAACAACAGTTGCCATAAAATCCTGCAAGGTTGATTTAGATTAATGAGGCACATAACTTTTTGCCCAAGGCTACTTAAAACAAATATGGCTGCAAACATGGCTACTAGGGAAGAAAAAAAAAGTCAGATTTTTTTTTTACTCTTATCTAGCATTTTGGTCTTATTTATTTGATTTGACTATCAAATAAGAAAAATATTCCAGCAATAGTCTCTCTGCAGCAGAACAAAAAAACATTGTACAGTATAGTAGCATTAAAATGAAAACAGAAAAAAATCCCACGTTTGTACATTTCAGTGGCATATTTTATTAAAAAAAATGTTAACTAGTACATTGACCTTAGATTAAAATTATAGATATACTAAAACTCACATTAAAAGCCATATGTCTTCAATTTTTACACATCAGTCTATCTACAATACCAACGTTTCTGGCTTTTTCATCAATCAAATGTATTCTGGATTCTGCATCTAGGAATGCAATCAATATTACATCATCAAGATAACAAACAGGTACAATTTGTCAGCTCTACATCACATATTGTAAAAATATCCAAAACTGGAAATTCAGTAATACCAAACAAAACAAAACAAAAAAGTATGTTGTCAAAGAAGAAGAGTGGCCTATTTGAAAATGAGACTTAGATATTATAGATAAGGCTGTCAGTCAGACTTAGACTGAAAAGTACAGACAATAGGAAAAAATCCTAACACATTAATATGTATAGCACCATGATGTGGCTTTTAATATTCCAAAGGGACTTCAGCAACTCCATGGGAAAAAAAAAGCACCAAACCTGAGGCTGGCTCATGTAAATCCTTGCCAAGGGCAGCAGTCCCACTGGAGGATGTGTTACATGGACAGGCAAATGGTCACCCTTTCCTTGCACTTGTCCCCAAGGCATCTGCACTCAGCTGAGGCGTGGGGTGGCTGCTGCCAACAAAAAGCAAGACTAACAACCCACTACCTCTGTGATTGTTTTTTTTTCTTGGGCTCCTCTCCTTCCTAGTCCCTGTCCTCCACATTGCCAAAACCCCAGAACCAGTTTGGAGGATTTCCAAAAGCCTGTCTGTGCCCAGAAAACCAGTGGAGAGATGGGGATGTCATTCTTAATGTTCCCATCCCATGCTATGTGTGGGGTGGCATCTCCTCACATCCAGATTTGATGCTGGTACCACATTCAGCTGGTGACTTCAAAAATACACTCTCACCCAGACACCTCCCTAGTGACTCCATCTGTGCAGAGGCTGAAAACAGGAAGTTGTTCCAGAAGGAGGTTGGCATCTATTTAAATACACGGGTTTTGGGGCCCTTTGATTACTTGCAAACATATTCCTGCACAGTGCCAGGCATCCCAAGCTCCTTCACCTGGTGTTAGGGCACCTCGTCATCACATCGGACATCACTTCCTTTCTGAAGCGGAGTGGTGAAAGATGAGCCAAGAAGTTCTGAAGCAGATGTGCAGGTCTATGGTGCCCTGTAGGCTTGGGAGGCTCTTGGGTGCCCAAACTGAATGCTGCTGAGAGCAGACAGTGCGTTTCCAGTGTCAGCTCTCTTATGATCTCAGGGTGTCCATCAGAAGCCAAGCGCGGTCCCTCCTAAGGCTGGAAGTAGAGAAAATGCAGAGGCAGTGTCTCAGAAACAAGGAACGTTACATCTGCAATCTTGCTCCTACTTACTTTCTCACTCACTTTTATGAAGCCTACTCCAGGTGTGGTGTGGTCCAAATCAGATACAAGGGAGAATTTTGCCAGGAAATTACAATAAGATGGTGGGATCAATAGCATAATCCCTCTGCTTGGACTAGCTGTTGCTGGGGGACCATGGAAGTTATTTCTGAGGGATCTCCACAGGCAGATCTGTAAATCAGCTCAAGTCCTAGGGGAACCTGCATTTTGACTAGAGAATGCTGTGCATACAAAATTGAAAAAGAAAAAAGCTAGCATTTATTCATTGGATCATTCTAGATCACTTTACATCTAGCAGGAATGGAAGATTTGGGCTGTAACAGAAGCAACTAATTTCTTCATTTCTGCAGACTATTTTTCTTCAGGATGAGATAACATGTTCTTAACTTCCGTATTCCCGCTTTTTGGAACGCCTTAAAATGTTATTCTGGAGGCTCTGCAGTGGACGAGAAGCTTATTTCCTTTTAAATGAGTCAATTAATTTCCCTTGTGTTGCACTGCCCAGCCACACTAAACTTGCATGAACAACATTCCCACAGCAGTGACATGCCTATTTCCAGTAAAAATATAGATGCAATCTTAATTTCCTTGATATGAACAGCTTTTTAAGCGAAGAAGCATGATAGATGATTCTTTGCAAACTGAAATAAGCACAGCAAAATCTGCGAAAAAGGTTAGATACAATGACGTAAGAAGTGGATCAAATTTAGAAGACCTCCCATTAAAAAAGTAACTGTCATTCTGAGGGGCATTTTCAACAAACAATAAAAGAACAATAACTTCTGCAGTTATTCTCTTGGGTAGGTTCTCTGGTATTTCAGTAACAGGCAGATGGACCCCCTTCTTCCCTCTCTCCCTTCCTCTCTCTGTCTCTCCTTCCCCTTCCCTTTCCCCTTTCCCCTTCCCCCTTCCCCCTTCCCCTTCCCCTTCTGCTTCCTCTTCCCCTTCCTTTTTTTTTAACTCCTTCCAGCCAGGATAAGAGGTTTGTCATACTGAAGTTGTACACCCAACCCTTGAATTTTCTTTTACACCAAACATAAGAATTTGCCTACCTTCATGAGCTTTTGAGTCTAGAGTCTTTTTTAATGTAGTTGTTAAAACATCTCATGAGGAATCAATACTTTAGGGACAAAAACATGTTTTGAACCCTGCAAGTTTGGGAAGCCAAGTATCACAGATGATATGAGTAGCAAAGAGGGGAAATATAAAGTGGAGTAATTTCGTCCAGGGGTTCTGTAGAGTTTGCAAAGTGTGACATTAAGTCCCAGTCTGTGGATGAAGAGCTGCCCAAGGATTTGCAACATCAAGGTGGAATTTATACAGATTTATTTGAAACTGGTAATTTACCAAATCAAGGAAAACAAATTAAAGCAAGATTTAAACTGGTTTATATATGTCTACTTGTAGGATATGCATCAATATCATCAGCTGGATTCAAAATCATTTTAGTTGACAGCACTGCATATTTTCTTATGTCAGTGGGTGTGTTTGTCAAAAAGCAATGTGAACATGAGCAAGTTAAATGAAGGTTAATTATTAATCTCACAAAAAATCTTCACACTGTAGCTGATACATCACTAGGGGGGAAAAAAAGAGATAAAACAGGAATACATGTAACTATTTTAATTAATATTTCTTTTTACTTTTCAAGTCCACTTTGAAAAGTAGTGAAATTACCTCCAGAACAAAAGAAGGAAGAACATGCACATTGAACCTGTCATCACCTCCCACCCTTCCTAGTACACCCCAGCTAGTGTGTTCCTTGCAAGCATTGAGAAGTTCAATAGAGGACTTGGGACCTTTGAAACACAGATGATGTCTTCCCCTTCCCCGTAGTGACTGCAAGTTTCACAGCCTTGTGCCTCCTTGATTTCTGGAACCTTGTCCCAGCCTATTTCTTCAGTAACCAATTAAATAAATGCCCATGCTTTGTGACTGTGAGATTTTTTGCTATAAAAGCTGCCTTGTGGTACTTTGCCCCAGCCAGCCTTTAACAACGCTCTTTCAGCTCCCCGGGCCGGCAGATCTGCGCTGCTGCTGCGTGTGTAGTTAAAAGCTTCCCCCGAGCAGCCACGGAGGTTGCCACTAACTCATGAGGCTTGTGTGTACATGGGAAACACAGTCAGGAAATTAAATTTTCCCTCCCCATAATTAATAAGAGCTAAATATATGTGAGCTTGTTGTCGCTTTTTAAAGCACTGAATCCAAATCAAAAAAATATGAGCATTTTCAAGTAAAAAGTAAATGATTTTACTAAAAGAGTTTTTAAAAACCCCAATGCTGTGCAATTTTTACAATTGAAAAAAAAATCCCTTTTTTCAGAAGTTTGTTTAAGGAATTATTTAACATTGCTGAGGCTGATTCACTGCAGTATGTAAGCACGCATTAAATGTGTAAGCACATGAGTTATCTCACCGACTTCAATGTGCCTGTTTTCATTCTGAAAGCGAGCACAAGCTTCAGAGCTCCACAGAGTGAGAGGCTAAGCTAGGAATCCTCCTGCTAGGCGTGTTGCTGGGGATTGTACATTTTGCAGAGGTCATTACATGGAATACTGTCCTTACGAATAAACCATGATTTTTATGAGAAGAGTTCTGCGGAAATTCTGTGACCGTACAAGTGCTTGGCGAAACAGGAGAAACAATATGCAACTGATCTGCTTGACAGCATATTGCCTGCACATTTTTAGGTAAAATGCATTGAGTCCTGAAAAGAGATAATAGGCATTCTTTCTCTGAAATATCCAGAGCATCTCTTGGAGCATGGCTTGAGCTATGCCGTGGAAACAAATTCCAAGGATCTTTTCCGTTCATGTCACATTTTGCTACTCTGCAAAATCCTGTGTAATATTCAAACTGAATCAGGCAGAAAAAAAATCCAAGTAGTCTGTTGTTTGTTTGGTTGGCTGCTTTGTTGTTTTTTTTTTTAATAAAGGGGTGAAAATCACTTAAAGATACAGGTAAACCTCAGGTTTTGCATCATTTTTAGACAATTGTGTGCTGGCACACTATTTGGATTTTACTTTTTTAAATAGAAGTCTTCGTATATTAGTTTTCTATTAAGTCTCCATTTTGAAAGCATACTATTTGTTCTCTGGTTTAAGCAAAATGAACACTGGGTCCTACAAGAAAAATTTGTAAAATCAGGTCTAATTTGTGTCTCTATCATGAGCTGTTATTTCATTGTGATTAAGTATGCAACCTACAGAAAGATGGGCTATCAATTTGAATGATTCTGTCAGAAAGCACTTAAAGGAGGCAAATATCAGAATTGATATCTAAGATGTGTCATGGGAGGCATTTTTTAAAATTATTTAAAGCTATATTATACTACTGAGAGCTGTAGAGAACCTATGTAAAATTTTGGATAAACACCTCTGAGCCCTATGTGTTTCAAAAACGATTTCTGTAACACAGTGAACTGAAAAACTACATTTTATGCTTATCTCATTAGTGCAGTAAGTTATAAGCAAAATTACTGCAATTATCTTTATTGAAGCACTATGTACACCTATGTCAGTGTGTATATTATAAATAATAAATTATTATTATTTGAAATGGTTGAATTATTCATTGAGGATAAATTATCTGACAAATACAGACACTTTTTCCTGCTTGTGACTTGTTTATTCTCTGCAAATATTCCTTTTTGCATGTTTTCTTTTTTTTTGAATAATGAAGGTTATTCAGCCTAGGACTGTAAACTACTTGCTTAGATTGCTCACAATTTGATTACATGTGAATTATATGTGAGACATGAACATGTTGCTCATATGAGTGTGGATCTGGTTGAGGACCGGTGGGCTGGAAGAGGGTCCCAAGGATCTGTGGGTGGGGGTGGTCATTGCAAAAGCTCAGACCCCTCTTGGAGCTACATCTCCATGGCTTCTCATCCAGCTCATCATCAGCGTTCACAGCCATGCCATGTAGTGTGTCCCTTGAAAGTTGATAATGTGACAGGGATCATGAGCTTAATGGAATCAATGTATAATTAATAGCTTATAAAATCTTCAATGGGTGAATGAGGAGCCCCACCTGGGGAGGAGAGGGATGAAATGAACAATTAAGATGGGACAAGGATGCTTCACAGCAAGTGGATTTGGAGTGAAAGGAGAACAGCCCCTTGTAGAGTTGAAACCGGTCTTTAGACAGGTCACAAGCTTTCTGGGTATTTAGCCAGAGCCCATAAACACCAGAGGCTCCTGATAAAGTGACCCCCTAAAATCCTAACCTAATAAATAGGGTTATGAGGATGGGGAGGAGTAGGACACAAAGGTCCAGACATAAGAGAGGTGCAGGACTTGTGGGGACCCAGCATGCCTCTAGTCATCCCTGCTAGGATGTAATAATCACTGGTGCTGGTGGACCTTAGGAGAACCCCTCTGCTGGGGCCCCGTGTGGGTGCAACCCCTGAGAATCTTTTTCTGGGGTCCTGTTTGCCCAGCTCTCAGGTGGTCTGGCTGTGGTGGGTGAAGAGAGCAAAGCCACAGCTGCCAAGCAGAGCAGCCAGCCTAAAGCCATGCATGCAGGCTTGCCAAGGGACCCCAAAATTTGTCAGCTCGGGGGCTGCTGCCAAGGCGGCGGCCAAGTGGCTGGGAAGGAGGTCCCACTGGTGGGCATCGCCCAGCCTGGGGCGGGCTGCAAAAGGACGTCCCACAGCTCTGGGCCGTCCCTGAGTGTCACAAAGACAAATGTTGGAAGGCGAACACTCAGCCAAGCAAAAGGCAACAATTAATATTTCAGTTTGCTCGCAGATGCCTTTGTCTTGGCTGCTCATGCGGAAGTTCCCTGTAAGAAAGGCTATTGTGCTGACAAAAATGTGTGCGAGCAAATGTTTACAGAAAGCAACTAGAGGAGGGCAGGCAAACAGCAAGGGCAGGGTCCCCTGGAACCGGGTGGATTTTGAGGAACACCACCGTTTCCTCTGAGTTTGTTTGCTTCTGATCTGACTGCACTGAACCAGTTTTCATTGTGGGGATGTGGCTCCACACTGCCCAGCTGCACACTCCCTCTTTCCAGAGATGTGGGGTGCAGGTGACAAGAGGATGGCCCTGGGCCCCTGGAGCCCCAGGATGTGGTGTCATATGTGCAGTCCATGGGATGGAGGGGATTTATTCCCATTCTGCATCCTACTGCCAAGATGCCTTAAATTAAAAGCAGCGGGCCAAGTCCAGTGTGTGTCTAGGCCTGCCTCTGATTTCAAGAAAAGCTGGATGCACATGGAATTGTGACAAATTCAGCCTTGCCGCCTGCTTGCTCCTTACACAGCAGGAGAGGTTTGCTGCCTTTTACAGCAGCTACAGACCACCACGGCTCTGAGGGACAGGGAATGCAACTCAGGAAAAATTCTGCCAGTTCCGAGCACATCAGGTACCCAAACCCATGAAAGCCATGTTTTCCTGATGTTCTCTTTCATTGGAGATTAAGCGTCCATTTGTTTTCCAGCATTTGATGTTTCATTCCTAATGATCTCTAGTCTCAGTACCAAAGTTGTCTTCCTGACAACAAATGTCAAGTGTGATTATTCACCTGGCCAGAGATCCTCACCTCCAGCTGATGGCCATGATCAGGGAATGCCATCGCTATGGGGATGGCCCAGCCAGGCTGCCAGCAGCCGGAGCATCCCGCCCGTGTCTGTGATCTCTTTGCTCCCTCCCTCCCTCACTGCTTCTCCTTCTTTTTTTTTCTTTTTTTTCTTTTCTTTTTTTTTCCCTTTGGTTTATTATAACTGCACAAAGGCAAGGCTAAATAAGGAAAATATGCTTCCCAGTAACCGAAACTGACAAAAACAAAGATGGCATGTTTATATAATTAGTTACATATCTAACTTTTTAAGCTTTTCTTCCTTTTAAATATCCAACAACAACTCCACTGCCCAAGCTATGAGTGAAACTGAAATAGATGTGTAGCAAAGAAACTGGTGGGTTTGGCTTTCTTCCCCAAAATCCATTATAGAACTTAGGTAAGTCCTGCATCTTGGAGTCCTTCTGTGACTGCTTACTGTTGTGAGAGCAATTCATTAAAAGTTAATTAAAAGGTGAAGTTTAATATGTAGTTTCCTTTAGCTAATCCTCCTAAGGCAGCTTCATATGGCACTAATGTATCCATTTTGTTGATGATAGAAAACAAAAAGGCAAGATTGTCTAATTAAGGGGTTGGTGTTTAACAAGAGAAAGGTTTTCTAATTGGTGACTCTGAGTCCAAATTAATCTTACCGCTTCTCATTTAAGCATTTTCAATCTAACTTGGACTTTTCCCCAAGAGTTTGCAAAATGTGAATCATTTTCAGAATCTTTGACATAACAGTATTCAGCCTACTTACTCCTTCTGCGCTCACAGCCCTATGGGACTCAGTATCGATCCCCTCACCACTTGAGCCACTTTTCCTCGGCTCCCGTTTAGGGACCCTCTGAAGGTCTTTGCTGAGTAGGCTGGCTATAAAGGTGGAGTTTCTTCTTTGTCTTTCAGTATGTTTTCACTCAAATATCTAAATGTGTGTTGCATTTCCACAGACAGTGGAAATGACATATATTGCCAGTTATTTTTCTGGCAATATATTTTAAATGCTTTACAGAAATGAACACACTCCATTTGATTATGCTGGTGCCAAACATATTTTTTTGTCTAATAAAGACAAAAGCAGAACTGTATTCCTACTAATTCTGGTTTCTTTTGACAGTAGCTGCTGACTTCCTGTACTTGCAGTGGGAATACAGAAAAAGTAAAGAACACTGCTCCCCCCTTAAAAAATATGAATTCACGCTGCCCAGACACACTTATTAGAAAGGGCAAAAATATCCTAAGCTGCTATCACTCAACTAGTTTTGGCCATCTAGACTTTAATTTTGGAGACCATGCTGGTAACAGTACCTGGAAGAAATCTACAATCTCACAAAAATAAAATAACTACCTCAAGAGAAAAAACAATTCTAAAATATAGGCTTTCCAGAACCGTTTTTTATTTTCAAAAAAATGAAAATACTAACAATGACAAAACTTGGTATGTTCATCAAGGACTGTCATAAAACCAAACTAAAATTGTAACCTGCCCAGAAAACAAAAGTGTTACCTCAGGGCTAAACAAGGTGACACTTTATTTACAATGTCTTAATTTAATTTTTGTTTCTGTGGTCATTTCCATTGACTCTATCCGCCAGTGTGTCTGCGTATGTGAAAAGCTGCTTTTCCTTTAAGAGAGGTCACATAGGCCACAAAGTTTTCCACTTTTATATCGGTGAACCTCATGCGGTAATCTCACGCTTTCCGGTAACTTCTGAAAGTTAAAAAATATTTCTCGCCACCAACATGACACTTTTCCACAACATCTATACCTCCTGTCACTTCTTCCCTCTCTTTTGCTCATTTAAGTGCTGCCCAAGAAGAACGGAAAAGGAGAAAGGGCAGGGGAAAAGTAAGAGAAAGGCCTCATTTCTTTCCAAAACCATGGAAACATGTCCATTTGCTCTTCTCGGGCACTGCAGACGTACCGTGCCGGACTCAGAGCTGTGTGGTTGGAAAACATTTGCTGCCCGCTAAAATAACTCTTCTGGGTACGCCTTCGCATTCATGGTATGGAAGCTAAAAGTGGGATCGGCCTTACACAATTCTGGTTTTAAAGTAAACACAAAAAAAAAAAAAAAAAAATCCTGGTTCCCATACAGGAATGCCCAAGCCTTTCGGTTTGTCCTCAGCACACAAACACTGGAAGTACTCGAGTATTTTTGGGAGCTGGAATAGTGTTCTGGGTATACTGAAATTAAGAGGGTTGGGTCTATTTGTGAGCCCGCTGAGTTCCTCACTGTTTTCCGAGAGAGAAATGTGAAAGATTTTCCCAGTTATAGCTCCTATACCTTTGTTAAGAAGGGATGCCACAAATCACGTGAATAATTAGTGACACTCCTAAGCGTCTAGCACTGTGCCCATTTATTTTCTTGGCACAAAATGTATTAGTTCTACACTATTCATTTAGTCTGCATTTAGCAAGAGATAAATTTTAGTCGGAAGCTGTACTGAAAGACAATATATACTGTATGTTGTAGAAAAATCTATTTCCTCTGAGACCATATTTTTCTTTTAAAAAAGAATCGGGAGAAATAGCATGGAGTTAATGTATGTGAAAACCTAATTTTTGCACAGCTTTTCATTGTTCAAATTTCCTAACTAAACAGCCAGCAGTGACCTTTTCAGGAATGCCACATTCAGCATTAAATTCTCACCAAAAATGCACATTTCTGGGATCCCCTCATTTAGATAATAGCTCTGTGACTCTTGCTACAAGTGTAGAGTGAAGGGTGGGAAGAAAAGAGAAAGGTTTTCTTTCTCCACAAACGATAATGAGACTTTTCAGGTATGCAGTAGAGTGGAAGGACTTAAGCCTCTCTAGGTGTTTCTGTTTTTCAGGCTTTGAGCTCTTGCTGTGCATTGCTCTCTCCATCCTGCCTCTGGAAGGCCTTCAACAACCCATGGCTTTGTCTCTCTGTATTTTTCAGTTTAAGCTACACTCTAACAGGACCACTTTTAGCTTCCATATTGGAGCAGAAAACCAAACAGAAACGGAAATTGTTTGATGTATTTTAAGTAGAGAAGGCCAGTAAAATATTTTTAATGGGGATACAAAATATTTCAGCCAACAGGATGCTGGTTCAGTTCCAGCACAGATGAGGAACAACTAAAAAGTTGATACCATCTAAAGGCTATTAAAGCCTTTGTAAAGTGAGTAGCTGCCTAAGTACCATTCCCAGTGGGCACATCACAAAAGCACACTAACAAGTAAGTCTGACTTCAGCTTCTTTCTGGGCGGTTTCTCAGCAAGAAGACAAGGAGTGATTGGTTATGGGGACAAGTCATCCTTTCAAGCAGGTTATCAACACTCCTGAAACTTCATGCACCAAGCTGAAATCTACCCAGAAATTCTACCATGGTCTGGCATGATGTGATGAGATATTCAATTACATTAATATATTGATATAAGTAGTTTCTCCCTCTCATGAGCCCCCTCTGATGGGCTAATAAGTGTAAGCCCATTCAAATACAAATTTGGAAAGCCAGTCTGAACTCATTCCCAACCCCATACGAGAATGGATGTCTATGGATTTGCAGCAGGAGTGTGGCCCAGCCCATGCATGCAGACACCACCCATATACTGTGAGCAGCACCACATCTTGGCAGAGCTGCTCTGCAGAAACCTGTGCTAGCCCCAGGAAGGAAAGAACTGTGCCCAGGGGAGGTACATGGCCTGGGCCAGTTGGTTTTCCAGCTTCACATCCCCCCACCTGCACCAAAGATACTCTGCTCCTGTACAGAGACTCTCCTCCCCAACATCAGCATGCTTCCCTCCTGCAGCTAAGGATTTATGTGCTGACAGAAAAATAGGCAGGATTTTTCCTTAAAGGAGTACATGTTCAGCAGAGTAAATTCTGTTTTGCCCACACATCTCTCTGTAGTGCAAAACACGTGAGAAGGGAAAAGGCATGGAGAAGTCTGATTCAGGAATATACAAATACAAACTACATTTTCATGCATACACACAGACTTGTTTGCTGAAAGTTTCACATATATCAAATTAAAACAGATAAAGCAACAAACTCAGACATCATTTACCCATAGGGAATACGCTCAGCCTTTATTTAGCCACTGAAAATTTACTCCTGCTTGTCTGTATCACTAACCTGCTTGAGTAGACTGATGTTTTGATGCCAGAATACCCGTAGGGTTTCCACAGAACATATCATAAGATTCACAGCTACAGACACATCCTTGTAACAAAGCAAATTGGACTTAGATGGGAGCCTTGTGCAGCGCTGCTCAGAGGATTGAGGGCAGAAGAAAGCTTTAGCACCTCAAGAAGTTTGTTGTTAAAAACATGGATACCTGAGGTCATGGGGCACTTCTAGAGATTGGAAGAGAAAGGAGAGCTCAGAATTGCATTCTGTGGCTTTAGGGCAGAGTTCAGATGCTACAAGTTATAGGGCCATATTCATAAAAGGATTAAAAGATTCAGATATATCTTTCTATGCTTTTAACATGACACTGAAGGTATTTTCCTGCCTCCCAGTGGTGTTTAAAAAAAGAAACAAACCCTGCAACATTGTGAACTACACACTAGTCACAGGGACGAGCTTCAGACCCCATTTCTGCATCACTTGCTTTGTGCAGCATAGTGGCTGTAAGATCCAAGCTTCAGAGATCCCATGTTGTCTCTGTTCTCATATGAGAACATGAAAGTAAATAAACTCCAGCCCCATAAGTGGTTCTGGAGATCTCAGAGGGTAACATTCCTCCTACTGTGTCTGCTCAATAAGACACTCAATAAAGTTTCCTCAGTGCTGAGTGAACCAAGCAAACACAGCCTATAGAGGGACACACGTCAAATATATTTTTAAGTTCTACTCTATTTGAAACTTAGGATTGCTTTAAACGTCTCCATTTTGTTTTTCATAGTGTAAAGTGAAGCTTAAAAGTGGCCCCAACTTGCAATGAAAGCTGCAACGAATTTTAGCAAATAAAAAGCCACTTAAAGAAAAAAAACACTACTGTCCTGGCTGGGAATTTTAATAGTGCTGCACTCACAGCCAGACTGCTTGTAACTTTTCTATTAAAATGTTAAATCGAGAGCATTAAACAGCTTCCAATTAAGGGGTATATTATCACCTCGATGCACAGGGAGTTTCACACGTAAATCCCTATGTATTAAGAAGAGAATATACCCTGTGGCTTTTTAAATAACAAATAAAAGTTAAAAGAGATTTTGCAGGAGGTAGAAGACCCATGGAAAGGCTTATATTTTAACACACTCTGAGCATAAGAAAGTACTGTTTGAAACCATATAGAAAGAGTATTTATCTTCATTTTTTCCCCCACTATTCCCAAATATTTCCACTGGGACCTACTTACTAAGATGAAAGTGTAAGTATTCCATAGGACTGGAAATATTGATTTTTGAAGGACTTTCATATGCAGAGGCTGGAGGTGCTATTGGTCATGTCTTGTTAACACTGAGGGCATCCTTCCCATGGCCACAGTGCCTACTCTATGAGTTTAAACTCCCTTTTTTAAGGAAAAGGCAAATCTTTTAATTAACTTGGGTTAATATTAATTAAAATAGCCAGAAAGAGTTAAGAAACCCCCCCTCCCCCTTTAGCATTTCTCATGTTCCTGAGGGCCTTTTAAAGTAAGATGTGAAGAGCTGCAAGTTTCCCAGCCTACACACAGGCTTAAAATTTTTCAGTGTAAACTCAGGGAATGATGAACTTTTGGGAAAATCAGACAATACTGACAAAGTCATTAGCAGCCGTTGCTTATGACTAAAGCTAAAGTTCAATCATGACTGTTCACTATGGTCGAGGAAAGCAAGTCCACCAGCCACCTTGTTCCCTGGTTTGTGGGTGAATATCAGATGGCTTGGTTAGGTCGAGGCAGGGAGGTACAACACACCAGTGACAAGAGTGTTCAGACAATTTTCTCATGGACATTGAAACAGGAGAGACACTGGGGGCTGATGGATCAGTGGATCTCAGTGACCACTCATTCCTGCTGGCCTCATCATCTTGGTGAAGTCACCTCAAATAATTGCACCCCAATAGTGACTGTAGTGAAAAATCCTCAAGGAGGTGATGTCTTTGGCCTTCCACTAAGGAGCTGTGGCAGTAGCTGTAATGTCCTCAACTGTTTGAGGCAGACTTTAAATGCATGTAGAGTAATTTGAAATGAAGATGTCAGATTAGATGAAGCTCAGCTGGACCAGCAGGAGAAATTTTAGCCAAAGTTTTGAGATCCTTGCTGTTAATTTGGGCATTGCAGAGAGTCAGGTTCTATGCCATCCGGTCAGGAACCACCTCAGAAGTTCCTGGTGCCATCCAAAGTCTTTCCTGTGCTGCTGCCCCTGTGCCACAGGACAGCACCAGGAGGACTCAGGCACCTACATGAGGCTCATTTAAACGAATGGTCTCTCCTGTCTGAGGTCTAAGAAGTGTGGGCACTTTACACAGAAAAGCTGAGATGCCCTTTGTGCACAGAGTTTCTGGAGCACTAGTTTCCCATAGTCTCCCATGATATGGCAGAAATAGTTATGGGTTCTCAAAAGAAAAGATTTTGTGCTTACACCAATCTGGGGCTGGTCATAAGTGAAGTCTTGTTGCCCTCTAACCACCAATGGAAACCACTGCTCCAATACCAGACAAATGTGGAAGTGTAGGAGCCCTGTGGACATTTGGTTCAATGCATGGACTCTTTTTAGTTCAGAGAAGTCAGCAACCTTCTGCTCTTCTTTGGAAGAGTCCTCCCTGCTTTTCCAGAGTTTGACTTCTAGAACTGCTAAAACAATTTTAGGAAGGAGCAGCTGACAGACAAACAGACTGACAAAAGGTCAGTCCTCCTTGGTGAAACCATATGGCAATACTTGTTTAGGTAAGGCCAGGTGGTGACCCCAAGTTTTCTTTCAGGTCTTGCCAGAAGGAAGGGCTTAAGTGCAGAAGGGACAGAGCCCTGAGACATCTGATAGAGCTTGCTGGGCTGCACTGAAATACACTGAGATAGTGCAGCTTGCTGGGAGGAGGGAGTGCTGGCTGGTCATATGATAATGGAATATTCTGAGTAGGAAGGAACCCAGAAGATTGGTCTACCTTTGTATCCAGCTATGCTGCTGCACTGTGGGAGAGGAAGAAGCATGGTTCCCTAGTGCTGTAGCTGCCCTCACTTCCCCCAACTCTGCTGTGCTCTGGCTATATGGCTGTTGCAGAAGTTAGAGGAAGAGTTCCCACATGCACTTTCCCTGAACCTCTGCAGCACCTCCGGCACACAGATGACATGGAGGAGCAGAGGCAGGAGGATGGCACCTTCTAAGGCAGCATGAACACCCTCTCTGAAAGTTATTGTCTTCAAAGGGGAAAGAGGCAGGGAGAGCAGCATCTCCCCCTCTGACCTTTTCCACCCTAAAAAGCACCCTCAGAGCAGCATCCGCACGGCATCTTATATTACAAACCTGGCAAGTCTTTCTATGCTGCTCCTCTCCTCTTTCCCCTTTTTGTTTGTTATTTAATAAGCAAATGCTGGTTATATCCTGGGAGTTCAGAGTGGACACTTGGTGAACCTGTTATCCATCACAGTAATTCACAGAATCAGGCTGAACTAGATGGACAATACTCCATTGTTTAAAGTGAGCTCTGTCAATCTTGGCCATTGATAATAAACAAAAGTCGGGATTATTAAAGCATATGGGTACGTGGCCTCATACACTGGTTAAGCCTTTGCTTTGAGAATGTGACTGCTGTTGTTGAGCATTCTGAAAAATATATGTAGTATGCTACAGTACACAGGGAATCACAGATGTCAAGGGGAAATGATATGTGAAAGCCGTGTACGTTTAAAAATGCAGCACTACTGTACCTTCTTAAAAGCAAAAGAAACTTTCCTCCTCCCTCCTTCCCCCTGTTGCCAGTTAAAATGAACTGTCAGAGCCTGGATAAAGATACAAACAGGATTGCATACCTTACGAAGCCTACAGTGACTCTTAGACTTTGATCTAATTCTATTTGCTGCTTTATGATGCATGAAGCTGTCAGATAAAGAGGTGTTCAAAAAAATCCACTCGAGCTGTCAGGGCTGACAAGCCCTGTGATGGATTACAGAGAAAACAAAAGGGTTATCACCTTAACCACAAACATTTATATCTTTTTTTCATAAGGGTGCTTCAATCAACATGTAGTTACCAGGGTGCAGGTTGTTGTGAGCCTGTAGGAACATAGATCCAATGACACATGTTGAAACAGCATTTAAAAAGTACAACACACATGCGTTGGCACTAATATGCTGCTGACATGGTACAGTTGTGCTTACTTAGATCAAAGATAAGAATCGTATAGATTTCAATATAAAAAGGATTCTTTTTTGAAGAACAGTTTCCCCCCCCCCACCCATCCTTCAAAGATTAAACACAGTCATAACAGTCTGAATGGGATTTAACTCAAAAAAGACCAGTACTTAAATATGCCCATATGATTACTTACACAATAGAAACTTCAGCACAGAATGAAGAGCAGCTAGGATTTGACTCATGTAAAGGAAACAAAAAAAATTTGCACTCGCTTCTTTTTCAACATCAGAAAGCAGTCTCATGGCCCATTCATCTACCATCTCTTCCCCCTCCCTCGCCAATGCCTATCACTTCTTAAAAGGCCACCACAACAAACAACATTGGACCTGAAATTTATCACAAAAAGCTAATATTCTACCTCTAGGACTGCATCTGTGACACTCTAGTGAAAAAAAGGCAAGGAAATGCATAAGGCATGTACTTGAGCTGATAATACAGACCTTTCACCTATAGTTTACACTCAGAAGCAAGAGTTGGACACATTCTTTTGTGGTCAGTACATCCATATGCTGAGTGACCCAAGGCTAGACTCTGGGATACTGCAGTAATATTTGATTCTTCAATGGTTGTTTTTTCCCCTAATGTTATGGTTTGAGGCTTACTCGGAAATAGTAAGCCACCCAAACCACTACACCTACTTAGTGACTGTGATAACAAAGTTGGCTCAGCACTATGAAAGTGTTAAACAAAAATTTGATAATTTAGGGACAATAAATCCACTGGTAGCTACAGACTGAGATGACCCTTGTCAAAGAAGCCCAAGAACCACATATTGCTGGAATCTCGGAAAAATGTGAGGAAAATGATTGTTATGTGGTTACCCTACTTCTCCATCTTTTTTCCAAAAATGATGTTGCTGTTACTCTCTGCTGCCCAAGAGAGGACTTAGGTGAACATTTGGTCCAGCCTTACACATCCCTTGTTCTAACAAGGGAACTTGTATCTGCAGCAGCAAAAAGTTTTGCCGAGATTTATGTATATCATACACACACACATATATATACATGCAGATAGCCTAGATGAAGCCTGCCAAATTAGTAGTGAACTACAGAATTTAACACAAGGCCTGTATAGGGAAAGAAGGTTAAAAGTGAGGCATTTTTCACATGGTATTTTACACACATGTGGTGTGATGTGCTCAGTGGGAGAGAGGGAATGTAAATGTAAATCCTTTACATTTTACTTGCAAGTGAACCTCTAATGTGAAAAAGTCATGTGTGTTTGGACACTGGGACAAAAACCAAAACCATCCTGAAGTTCTCCAGAAGGTGGGTTGCAAGATTATAATGAGCATGCCCAGGCTTTTAGGGGACAGAGAATCCCACAACAGCATAGGGCCAGGTTCTGTGTTTACATACAAGACTATTGCTTCACATTACAGAAACCTGGGCTATGTCTCCCATAAAACAAAGCACACTCTAATACGGGAAACTGTGTATCAAAGCAAGTCAGAAACAGAGATAGATCTCAAGGAGAAGTGTTTGGAGCAAGATGAAGAGCTGAGAGGCAACTGGCAGGCCTGAAAAGAATTCTCTCACAGATATGGACCACCTGACAATACCAGTAAATCATACTGGCTTAAAGTTTTTCTTTCTGATGGATTTCCTTTTAACACCCACTGTTTAAAGGGAAAAGAAAATACCCAACAGAAAAAAAATATAAAGGTCCAAACACATTGCTTACAAAAAAAAAATATAGAAGTCCTCTTAAGTGCTTCTTTAACTACACCAAAATCAGGCATGATCATGGTTAGCAGCTGTGGGGGGAGGGAGGACACCCTTTCTTCAGTAATTCTAGCAGGCTTTTAAGGCTGTTTCTCTTCTCAGCTCTACCTCTCTGGTGCAACTTGCCAAGCACTGATAGACACAAGCATTACCATCATTCATTAAACTATATTCCTCTGCCATAGTTATCCAACAAACCAATAAAACTCCTTTTTAAAAAAGTTGAAAGGCAAGCTGGTTCAGACAGACCATTCTTAGTATGCACGGAGTGTACATTCACAGGCAATAATACAGTGGGAATTGAGCTAGCCTGAGCATAGGCTGATGTGAAGCATATGATATTACTTATGTAGGCATGAAAGCAATCTGCTTTAATATCAGACACTTTAGTGCAAAGAATGTCAGGGTTACCAAAGGTTAAAGACAGGCCGCTGGATTTTTTTGTTGCCTATTTTTTTTTAAGTATGAGCTGAAAAAAAATGTGGGATGACTCCATTTTCAGGTTTTGGGTGCTGCTGAGTAAAACAGCAATAAACAATGCAAGTTAAAATGAACAGCAAGGTAAGAAAAAGTGGGGGGAAAGTGCCACAAAGCAAAATATACAGAGAAAAGAATGTGAGAAATGACCCTCCACATTCAGCTACAGATGGTAAGTGATGCTCCTAGCAGGATTTGAGCATCATCCCACTGATTCAGCACCTTCACAGAGTGCTGGATAGAGGTTCAGAGTGTCAGAGGCCAGATTCCCACCCAACCACGTTGCCTGCCATCGCTTGGTTTCCTGTACCTGTGCTGGGAACCACAGATTTCCGTGTCACCTTGCCACTGCACACCTCACAGGCATCTGGCCTGGCAGGATAGGAGCAGTTTGCTGTTTCCCTGTCACACGCCTGGGCTGTGGTGTCACTGCAGGCCTGGTGGCTGCGGGATCAGGGCGCTCGTACCCGGCTGGCCCCTGGATCTGCGAGCTCTCACTTGCATTACACCACAAGCAGCAGCCCCTGCAGAGCTTTGAACTTTCACTTTTCCTTTACTAAAATTAAAAACCAGGCACATAACCAAGCTGAGAGCTCCCAAAATCTCAGGTGGGAAGCATTACTGAGAACAGAAGCCAGGTGGACTGTTTTTCAGAGGCTGATTGCTTTTTCAGAGTGTATTAGCATCTATTTTTTTCCCCAGCACTGGAATCCTTAGGTACCAGGGAGCTTATGAAAAGCAGGACCTCTTGTGCTGGAGAATAAAGAACCAAGATAAAGCATAACAAAAGGAACTGAAAATGAAGACGCTTCTCCCATTTTCTCAAAAGCACAGTTCTATTTCTGTTTGAATCTGTGTGTCATAGAAGATAAAAATTGTAAATATTGAGGAGAAATAATGCAAGCCATTATAAAATGATCTGCTTTCATAACCTACTGTGAAGTAACTAAACCCCCTTCATTTACTGATAGCCTTCCCTCAGGCTGGTGCTACCTGTCTGTTCATCCTCACACAGGACTGTGCCTAACATTGGCTTTTTTATGACACAAGAAAGAAAAAGAAAGAAAGTAAGAAAGAAAGAAAGAAAGAAAGAAAGAAAGAAAGAAAGAAAGAAAGAAAGAAAGAAAGAAAGAAAGAAAGAAAGAAAGAAAGAAAGAAAGAAAGAAAGAAAGAAAGAAAGAAAGAAAGAAAGAAAGAAAGAAAGAAAGAAAGAAAGCAAGAACGAAAGAAAGAAAGAAAGAAAGAGAAAGAAAGAAAGAAAGACAAAGAGGGGGAGTAGCATGCAGCAAAAGAAGACAGATGGGCCTATCAGTTATGTATATTGTGACCCACCTGCCAATCACAGCCCCATGGGAATGTGGAATAATAAATACTGAAAAATGGAAAGTAGGAATTAAACTCAAAAAACCTCAACCCAACAACCAAACATATTGAACAAAGTAAATTGTCTGGAAGAGAGAAGTGTAATAAAGATTTTTTAGGAGCATATAAATCAAAATTTCAAAAGAAATTTGCCAAATGGGGTCTCAGCTCACGTGCAGTCAGTGGCAGGAGGGTGTAAATTGTGGATCTAGAGAGGATGATTGCCAGCACGCCTAGGTATGAGGGGGTTGATTCAATAAATATTCATGATGGCAGCGCGTATGCTCTGAGCACACACCCTGCCCCAGCAAATCCATCTCGGCTGAACTTCACCCCCAGCCCTGGAGCCTCTGCATGCTCCTGCAGCACCCTCAGCTGAGTCCCACTGCTTTTTGTGTTTGTGTGTGTGTGTGCATGTGTGTGAACGTGCAGATGTATGAGCCCAGTCCCTGCAGACCAAACCTGACGTACTTCTCCTAGTCTTGTCTCATTACTGTCCTCCCAGAGCTCAGCAATAAACTCAGTTGTGAGATCTCCAGCTCATCATGACCATCCAAAATTATCTCACTGAGCAAAAAATCCTTCATACAAAGATCAGGAGTAATCCAAATTCTTTTTTTTTTTTTTTTTTTTTTTTGCACTGAGTATCTGTTTCATGTAAAACCTTGTTTCCTTTCTCAAAAAACATGAAGTCTAGAGGATCATCTCTTGCTTCTGTTAAACATTTTCTTCACACCAGCCCTGAAGGTGTTTCTACAACTCCATGTAAATCCCAGCCACTCTTATGACAACCACGTGCTTCTTCACACTCCAGAGTCTCCATGACAATTTGTTGTGGATATATGGATAATTCACAGAGAATACCCAGCTTGCACACAGACCTGAGGAAAAACATGTTTTCTCCTTGTGGGGGAGAATTGTGCATTCAGAAACATCCACCTTTGCCTACCTCTTTGTTGTAAAATCTCAAACTGGTCCATGGAGGTAACTCTTCCCTGCAAAATTCTCCCACCTATACAACAAGGACAGGTGTACTGTGGCAAAACCACTCTATTTTCCTTCTGCTTTTCTGCTCCCCTTTGCCATCTCTGAATTCATACTCATCCTCTTCTTTCTGTCCCCATCAGGTCAGTAAAGTCCTTCTCCATCTCCTCCTTTCACCTCTCATTCATTCATTCCTCTGTCAGGAGGATATGCAAATGAAGTCTAATACTAATTTAGAGGCCTATTTGATCTAGAATCTAGCCAATCAGAAAAAAATAAAAATAAAAACCCCACACCCATCCTAACAGTATCTAAGTTAGTTTCTGCTCTGACCTTTTCACTGCTTTTAACAGTTTTTAACCTTAAGAGTTCTTTGCCTTCACATCACAGGCAGGGAGACAGGCTGTAGTTATTTAACTTTTTAACAATATGTGAACTGAGGTAATTAGCTAAAGAAAACATTAGCAGAAAATCTTTCTTATCTTTCTGAGTAAGGAGAAAACCAAAACCTTCCAAAGGAAGAGAACTGTGTGTCTGGAGAATGCTTTTGCAATTACTGAGTATCCACACCATGCGTGGGGGGACCAGCTGGGGGCTCACAGCATCTAATAGAGCTCAGGAACAAACAAAATGGAGATGTTCTCTCAGCATGGTGCTCACCAGGGCAAATATCATCTGGCTAAACAGCAGTGGGCAAGCCCCCCTCTGGTGACATCCTTCCCAGGTTTTCTTCATGAGCTCTATGTGCCAACATAGAAACAAATGCCTACTCTTGTTATCATGCTCATGCAACATCTCTTTCCCCACATTCTGTGCTATTTTTTTATTCTGTCTTGTTGCTTTTGGCCTCAGATATTACTAATACATAAATCTAAATTTCTGAAGGTTTTCAACAATTGCTCACAAACCCTTGATCCAAAATCAGTAGAATAAAATAAAATGGGTCAAATATATCACTGAACTACTAGGATATGCCCAGATATGAAGATGGGCCCCACTTCCAACAATGCACTGAGGTCCTGACTTTGCTATGTGGCTTGAATAATTAGATTGGAAAATTGCCTAGTTGTTTTGTGGGGACGGTCCCTCTACAGATCTCCACCATTAAATAAAAGGACCTAATTAACAACTGTTTTATATTAGTGATGCTGTTTAATAAAAATGAAATCTGGTACTCAAATACATCCTACAGCAAGCATATAAAATGACCACAGAAAGCATTTTCCCCTGCAAAAAAAAAAAAATCTCAAACATCATGGAAATCAGTGGCCTTGATGAGGATTGACAGAGCCAGATATGGAAATTGGAGAATTTTACTGGTAAGCAGTTGCAGGAGCATGAATATAAAGGGTATACAAACCTCTACAGGCTGTAAACACTGAGAATAAAATTATAGATGAGCTACTTGAGTGATATGTTTTCTAATAATGTAGAAATAGACTCTTAGTGAGCACTAGTTGAAAGCACCGACACTGTGGAATAGCTTCTCAAATTAATTAAAAGAAGAAAACACATTAAGTTAAAGCATGGGAACAACTCCTCTCTTGTGACAGATGAGTTAAACAGGCTGATGTTTTTCCTGTACAAAGTGAAGAATCTTTGGGGATCAAAGTTGTATGGATTACAGTTGTGTCTTTTCAAAATATGTAGATCAATTAATTCATTCTGTAATATTCTTTGAAAGTAAAGAGTTGCAAATACGCTGTTCTAGTCAACAGCTTGTGGTTCTCCCAGTTTCATGGGGTTCATGAATTATCATTTCTCTTTGCTTGATCTTTTTTACATAATCAGACATTGCAACAGGAAGTGAGACCTCCTTGTCCCCCATCAGTGGCAGAGCAGTGAGCGCTCCCATCCACACCCTGCCTCACAGCAGGACTTTCTTGATCAGTGCATGCCAGCCTGCCTCTGATGAGACAGGAGATTATTGCACCCAGGGAAAAGGCAGCCCATAAAAAATACTCTCCAGTGCTCCACAAGCCAATGGTCTCCCTATTGAAGCAGAGTGATTTACAGGTGATGTGTGCAGTCTGGAAGATTAATCTAAGTATCAGCCTGACAGTTTTCACACTGAATAAGAATAAAATTGATGGATGAAAAAATATAAAAATATGTGCTGCATGTTTAATATATTTTCAATCTTTCCAAAAGTATATGTAAGAAATCTATATGATACCTCCTTGGAAGAAAAATATTATTTGATCCTTGTCTGAATTACTGGTACTGCAACCAGACTTCAGGATGGACATCACAAATGTGTAACTCAATTAACAGTATCACTGGGACTGAAGGGACTAATGCAGGAAGTGAAGTCATGTCAAACTTCATATCTCTATGATTCTACAATTAAATCCTGAGTGTGATCCTCCAAAAACCCTTAAAATACAAAGTCTTAGGACTTAGGAAACAAGCCCAGGGAAGGAAAAAAAAAAAAAAAAAAAGGAAAGATGCCTTTTCAGTTATCCAACCTTTACATTAAGAAATTATTTCACTGAAGAAGGGTGTGAATGTAACAGAGGAACAGTGCTAATAAAGCAGTAGGCTGATACAGCAAACCCAGTGACACCAAGGGCTGGAGACGAAAAAGTGCAAAGCAGTAGATCTTGGGACATAAGTCATCCTTCTACATCTTAGTCTTGAGAAATGAGGAAAAAAGGAAAAGACTACACTTTTGGAAAAAGGAAAAGACTACACTGCCTGTACATCACACCATGGAGGATATACAGCCAGCAAGTTCAGAAGCATGAGCTGAGACATGCCTGAAATGTCTTTTGGAGCACAGAGTGCTCTGCAGGTACAGACCCAGCAATAGAGCTTTGTGTGACTCAGGCCTCAGCTCATCCACAGCCATGACTCTACAGCCATCAGGCTGCTGGCTGGATGGAAGCAGGTCAAGTGGAGTGGGAGTACCCTGTGTTCACAATCACTTCTGAACCCACCACAATTTCCCAGTAGTATGGACATGCGCCTCATAAACCCCAAGCAGATGATCTGCTGCTCAGAAATAGACTTGGGATCTTTTTGTCGGCCACAGATTGGTTTTTGTCTCGTGGTTTTTTCTTTTGTTTTCTGCAAAGCTAATTATTCATTTGTAACTTCCAGAAAGCAGATTACACAAGTTACAGTTCTGCAGGAACTGAGGGCAAAACAGATTACATTCTCTATTGCAAAGACATTATTAGCAGTGACTCATAAAGCAGAAGTATTCAAAAATACTCCCACACATGATTTAATTTTTTGTACAATTTTTGCAAACATAATGATGACAGAAACTATGCACTTCCTCAGAAAGGTAATCAACATTGTATGAAAGCTAACAATTTTTCCACAAAAAAAAATGGAAAACCGAAAAATATTTTGAAAAATATTTTTAGGTGAAACATATTACATTTTTACAATTTGCAAAGTACTCAAGATTAAGTTCAAACAGGTAACTTGTAACTTTATTCTTCCCCTCTCCCTGTTTCCCTTTCTCTTTTCTTCTCTTTTTTTCCCTTCCACTTTATTGATTATGAAATAATAGAGAAAAACTTCAAACTTCAAAAAACTTCATAACTTCAGGGATAGAAGTTTTTACATTCTTGAATAACAAGCCATTTGCAACCTCTGAAACTGTTTTCTTTCTTTTAACAGCCCTTCTAAATTTGCTCTACCATGCAATTTACTGAGTTGCCCTTTGCCATTGATCTATGCATCCTTTTAGTGGCTGGACCATGAAAATTTGTAAGGTCTTGAATATTTGCTTTAATATTATAAAGATTCAAGTACATTCTGTGTAATTAAAAGAATCCTGTCAAGTTCAAATGTGGGGCTTATTATTAATATGGCTCTCCTAAAAGATTGCAGTGCAAAATCAGAAGAAAGCTTTTTTTTTTTTTCTCATTTTCCCAGCCTGCTTATTCTGTGCACTCACAATTGTTGGTCTCAGCTTTATGGCACTCTTGGCATCAAGCTTCCTTTGCCTAGGTTCACCAAAAAGGGTTTGAAAAGAAATGGCAGCAGCAGAGCTAAACCAGAAAGAAAACAGGCTGTGGGCAGCACACAGAATGTTTATAGAAACACACAGGAAAAGAAAACCTGCACCAGTATGGTCAAGGTTTCTGGAAAAACAGAAGTACTGCTACTCTGCAGATAGATCTGAAAGGAAAAGGTGTTACACAACTGGTTGCTTCAAAATTTACTGCAGTCTAGTCAGCACACTTCTTTTAATGAATATTATAATAGCCCTCAGCACCATCAACATTATACATGCAAGTAAGCAGTGGAATCACTTGGGTAAATGGTCTGTGAGAGGTTTCATATTCCCCCAGTCTCCAGCACCTGGAAAAGGTAAGCCATTAATCAGCAAGCACACAGCCATAGCAGCCTTAGTTTTCTTGGTTTTGTGAAGTAAGATCAGAGTGATGTGAGCTTCAGTTGTCTTTTCTCCTACCCCACTCAACAAAGCTCCCTCAGTTCACAGCTTATAGAGTATGACAGAAGTATGCCTTAAGTCTCTAGCTGAAGGATTAAAGCTTTACAAACCTCTTAAAATCAGCCAGACAGCTCTAGCACTCATTAAAGCTTTTACCTCATTTCAAGCTTGGGTGCCCCCCCAAACTGGACTAACAAAAATATGCATGAAGGAAATCTCCTCATCTCACTGTAATAGAGGGAAGGTCTGTTCTAACTGAAAAAATTACTGGCACTACCCTGAAAAGTGCACGAGAAACGTAATGGGACATTTGCACGAGGAAGGTACTGAGGTGATTGCTATGTCCTGTACTGCACACTGGGGAAATTACGGAAAAGGCTCTGAGCTTGTAAAGCTCAGCCAGTTTCCTAATAAGAAAACAGCACTTCAACTGCAGCTAGCACCATACCCAGGCACCTACAGACTGATTGCACCACACCTCCTCTAAACACTTCCTCCCTGCAGACCTCTCCCAGCTTGATGCAAATTACTGAATATTTTCTCCTAACAGCTTTTATTGGCTTGATTTGTGTGCCATCACCTACTGACTTACCACAGCCAGGGTGGTGTGTCCATAATGCCTGGCATGGTGGCCCTGGCAGACCTGAGAGGCTTGGTACATGCTATGGAGCTGCCACAGGCTCTCTTTCTTTCCCTGGAAACCCAAGCATCCCCAGATGCAATAACAATGAAGGCACAGCACTTTAGACATGCTCATCCCTTAGCTCTTTCCCTGGCTCTACTGAGCTTGAGCTGACAATGGTGAATTGCCAAATACATCTGCCCTTTTGCCAAATAAATCCTTGGAGGGTAGGGAGACTGCCCCTGGACTGTGTGTTGCTCCTGTTTTAGCGCTGCTCATGGGCACATTTCATACCAACAACACCACACCAGCTCTCTGACATTTCTGGGACACTGCCTGCTTTTCACCACCATTCATTCGTGCTGTGTTGTGCTACTGCAGCACTCCTTTTTTTACCTGATGTCATCTACAACCAACAGAAGGTGGGAATGTTGCTGTGGATCCTCTCCTTAAGCTTGTAACCAGCAGCTTCCTTGGCCAGGGCTGCTCCTCAGGGTTTCTTCCTGTAGCCAAAGAATGCTGCTGGTTTAGCCTGTTGTTTTCTTATCTGCCTCCACTGCTGTTAATCTTCCCTGTGCTGGTCTACAGCAGATCCTCCTTGTACCAAGCAAATGCTTTGCCTCATGGAATTTTGCTGTGCTGGGCCAATCTCAGGGTGACCCAGACCATTTGCCTTATAAAAACCAGTAATCTTCCATCACCATAAAGGCATCTGACTCAAAGTTAACTTTGGCAAAACATGTCTAAAACTACACATAGTCAGTTCTGTGGCAGGAGAGAATGTTCAGAAATTTCCATTTTTACAAATGAACTCTAATGGCAGGATTTTCTGGCATTGGAACAGGCTGCCAAGAGAGGTGGTTGAGTCACCATCCCTGGAGGCATTCAAAAGCCATGCAGATGTAAACCACTATGGGATGTGGTTTACTGGTGGACTTGGCAGTGCTGGATTGACAGTTGGACTCAAAAGATCTTAGAGGTCTTTTCCAACCTGAACAGTTCTAAGATTCTATGTTGGCATCCTTAAAAGAGATAAAAAATGAGAGAAGAACAGTTTTTAGCTTTTTTCAGAGCTAGAAAAGCATCCCTGGGAGCCTTGCACTACTCCAGGTACACTGTCAGCCAGGCATTTACTCCCTGATGTTCAAACACAGGCCTTGCTTACTTGAAGTGTATCTCTGTCTTCAGAGGGGAAAAACACAGTCTGACTCTTAAGGTCAGTTGACTGGGGGCAAATTTACTGTCTGGCCCACTGTAAAAGTACCACATCTTGTACACACTACTAATCTCCTTCTTGGTAGCAAGACTGATTTAAAAACATGTAAGAAATGCCCCACTTTTGCCTCTATTACATTTAAAAGACTCAACATTTTTTTCTTGTCAATCCACCTGTTTACATTTAAGACTGAAAACATCACTTTATATTTAGGCCTAAATATAATATATGTAAAAAATCAATTTTAATTAAAATAGTCCTTAAACAAGCGTGTGCTGCTGTTTTAAAGTCAAGTGGGTGAAATTAAGGAAGTCACTTTCTGAGCACCAAAACCCAGCTGTTGTTGAAGCAGCAAACCAACTCTTGGCAGGACTAGCCTTTTCTGCATGTGCCAAAAGGAGAGTTTCTTCATTTCAGCTTCCTTCAATGTCAATTCCAAATAACTGGCTCATGCAAACTTGAGAAATGTTGGCAAGCTAAACATCAGAAAATCTTATTTTCCTCTTGAAGAATAGAAATGATAGGTAGAAGAGCATGAACTGTCAATTCTAAAATCTTAAAGGCCAGGTATAAGCCTAAACAATAAGTTCATCATTTTGAGATGCAAGGCTTGCTGGCCAAGTTAATGTTTTTCCTCCTAACTGTGAAATATTTCAGTGGCCTTGACACAGTACCTCAGCTGGTCACCTTGACATTCACAGCCTGGTAGGAATCACACTGATGCCTGACACTGTTTCCACCTTTTCCCTTAGTGCTTCCATCACCTTTGCTCTTTAGAGACACATCTGGGGTAAGAAGCACTTCCACCACAGTTTCTCTGACAAGCACATCCCACATAACACTGTCCTTGCTGGTTGGGAAGTTTTTGACTTACACCTCCAGAGTTATAGGGGCAGACCTCAGAATCCACCACAAGAACCCCTGACATCACGGTCCCTCAATGGTCCAGGCTGTGACACTTGGCTCTCTCCTGGCTCGTGTCCCTGGGCGTGTTCCATGATCACCATGGCCAGGGTCAGCTGCTGTTGGCCAAAGGCAGAGTGCACACGGGCTGCTTGCACAGAATCAGGCTCAGAGGTCTCCAGGACTCTCAGCAGAGACAGCATCCAAAGGAACCAATTACAGAGTGATCTGTGGAGCAAGTTCAATTAGATACGGCAAGTGGAGAAGCTCCCCTGGAGTCAACACATAACCAGAATAACAATGTAGCCTGTAGCTTTATAGTATTTGAAGTGAGGCCAGAAATCTGATGTCAGAAATCTGACTTGTACTAGTTTTTGATACACTACATTCGAGGAGACAAAGAAAATTTTTTAAGTCTGAGTTTATCCTAAAGGAGACCCTGTGGTTTTATTTTTCACGATCTTATTTCATCTCAAAAAGAATGAAAATACGTTTACTAATGATTCTGAATGTTTCCCTGACAGTAGGAACTTCAGAATTTTCAGGGGGTTGTTTCAAGGAAAACTTGAATGCAGTTATTAACAGAAATGTCCATTAAAATTACATGTTCAAGAGAATATTTAATAACAACATCAATCATAGAAAATACCTCTCTCTGGCATCTCACTGTTAAATCCTCTTAAAACTTGTAAGATTTGCTGTTGTAGGGGACCCACCATACTAGGAGACCAAATTTAAAAACCCAAACAAAACAACAAAAATGTGTAGACACAATTATTGACACGGCCAAAACAGAAAATTAATTCAAGCTGTAAACTAATTATCCTCAGCATCACTGGCATATCTTTTTTACTTCATATTTAGATTATTATTATTATTATTATTATTATTATTATTATTATTATTATTATTATTATTATTGTTGTTGTTGTTNTTATTATTATTATTATTATTATTATTGTTGTTGTTGTTGTTGTTGTTGCTGTTGTTGTTGTTGTTGCTGTTATTGTTATTGTTATTGTTATTGTTATTGTTATTGTTATTGTTATTAGCTTGTCCCCTCTGAACTCTTCCAGACTGAAACTGGCTTCTCTTGGAGCATCTTTTCATCACTAAGTGAATCTCAAAGAAATTAATAGCACTCACTCTTATAAATCTCAGTATTATCAGCTGTTGATATCTCAGTCCAAGTTTTACTTGAAGCACTTTACTTAAAGTTTCAGTTAAAGTCAATGACTTTAATTCAAAGAAAGGAAGGTTCCAGCAGTCAGGATGGAATAGAAAAGCTGGCAATCAAAACAAAAGCAATGGCTTATATTTCACAAGGTAAATAAAAATATCCATGAATGGTTACTTTTAAAAATCATATTATGTTTAAGTTGGTCTCTTGATTTTTGCAGTCTTGATAGGGGATATCTGGAAGAACATTTTTCCTGGAAGTTGTTGGTTACCATCTTCCAGGACCTCTGTGTCTGCTAATAAAAGGGTTGCTATGAATAATGCTCTCACTAACTTCTGTCTTTGTAAAATTTTTATCAATGTCCTACAGTGTTTAGGAGGCGAAACCAGAAGTTAAACCCACCACATTTTGTCCCACAGCAGTCTTCTTGGAGCCAGCAAAGCAAACTTCCTATTGCAGGTGCTGCAGCCATGAGGTATCTTTGGAGTAATTTACAGGTTTTGTCTATCTTGTAGATAATTTACCATGAAAGCTACTTACAGGTAGATAACATTTTCTGCCACTTTACAAGAACATATTGTGCACACTCTGGACAGAGCTTAGTTCACTGGACAAGAAAAATTGTTGTTACTTCCTGCCTATATTGCTTGTCTCTGTTCATGTCCTTGGAATAGGTACCAGCCAAAGCAGAACTAATGTGGTGACTTCAGAAACCTCTACCACTGTATGCTTAATTTCCAGCTGAACATTCTGCAATTCCATTTTCATTCCAATAGGAAATCTCCAGCATTTGTGTACATTACTTTGTTGTTATTACTGAATCGCTCAAGTTTGTCCTTGAAAATATCATTTGCACCACTGAAGGGAACAGCAACAAAGTAGTGGTATAGTTGCTAGGACCCTAAAAAGATAAGTTCCCACTTTTGGTCCAGTGCTGCCTTGACAGATCTATTAGGGCATCAGCTGGCAACACATCACTTTTTTTAAGTCTTTCCTAATATTTAATGCTCTTGGCACTGATGTTTCTCCTCAACAAAAATCAGTGAAGCTTTCAGCTCATGTAAACTTACAGCACCATTGTCACATCTGACCACAGATCCATCTGAAGATCTGTCTTTCTTTAATTTGAAGTTCCTCATAAGAAATCCACTCTGTATATCATTACCTACTTTATACAGTATTGTTCATAACATCAATGAAAGACACCAAAGTGTCGCCCTGAGTTTCAGCCTTCTGATGTTTTAATTTCTATGATAAAGTTTCTCATGAGGTTTTCTGTAAACACGCAGATGTTTTGCTAACTGTCTCTTTGTTTTTCATTCCTTTCTCCTGGGAGGAAAGGGGTTTGATGGACTCTTTTACTGACCAGTGTGGTTGGAGAGGTGGTGACCTCTCTCTCCAATCCATGGCTGTTCTCAAAACTCTATATAATGTGTGAACCAAAATAAACTGGGCTTTTTCTCCGCCTTTCACTGGTCTGAAGTCGTTGTCTCTTCGTGTTCGTGTCATGCTCTATAGTGACACCAAAGCAATACCAAAAATGATCCTGTTACCACACAATGAGTCACCACCTGTAACCTTTTAATGTGGTCAGTGTATCTTCATATCTCAACAATCTAAATTAACTGCTTTTTAAAGTAAATTGAAGACTCGCTGTAAACTTTCCAGCCTTTTTTGTTCACTTTTTTCCTAGCAGAAAGAAAGGATGTGGACATCAGTCTGCCACAGCAACAACTGCAGCAGGGCATCCAGCAAGCAGACCTTCTAGGCTGAGTCAACATCTTGCCCTTGGGCTGGTGAGCACTGACCCACCTTCTGACCTGCTCTGCTTTGCCCTGCTTTCCCAGGCTCCAGGTCTCCCTGGTCCAAAGCATTGGCTCTGCAAATCAGGGGGCAAGGGTACCACCTATGTGTGAAGGCACAGCCATGGCTACAGCCACCTGGACAAGCCTGCAGCATTCATACCACAGATTACTCTGAAACATCGCCCAGCAAGCATAAAAAACATCAACAGTTCCATTTGCATAAGAACTCATGCTTGCAACAACAATTTACAACTGCAACAGCACCATCATTTATTAGTATATCTTCATTTCCATCACGCATACTTCCATCAGGCATGCCATGATTTGTGGAAGCTGTGAGATCACAGGCATCTTTTCCTTGAAAGAACACGACTAAAATTGATTTTAAGCTAACTTTTGTCATAAAACATAAGAAGAACCATTGCAGTAATTTCAAATTTATTTTTTTCTTTTGCACACAGGATCCAAGATGGACCTTTTCTCCGTCTGCCAAGGGGATTTTTTCATGAAACTTAGAATTAACTTCTAAAGATTCATGAACCCATAAGACAATGTAATCAAAAAAAGGAAATACATGCAATATAAAATTAATCAAAAAACCCACCCTTTGGACCAATATTTAACATGGATCCTGAAGAGATGGAGAATAAAGGATTTAGGCTACAACATGAAAGAAAAACATTTGGAACAATGCTAGCCCAGGCTCTCAAGGGATAATACACAATCTGTTCTTGGTCCAAAAGCTATAAGAAATGCACTTCTCATTTTGTCATCATAATTTAACAGAAAGGTCAAAGGAAGAATTTATGGGAATACTACAGTCATTAATGCATGTTATAGATAAAAAGTGATCAATCAAACCACAAACCATTGCAAACTCCACAGCTCTGTTTTCTTCTTCTGTTTCAAATCTCAAAGCCTTATAGAATGCAGTACTTTCCCATCTTCAACATTTGAAGCAAACTGGCAGAGATAACATTTTTTTTCAAATCCAAAGATTCTGACTAACATTTTGATGACATTCTCAATCCAAAAGAATACATTTTTCTTTTTTTCTCTGAACTATCACACTTTTAAAAGGTCATTTCAACTGACATTCATGAGTATGAGAGAGAGATTTGTTCTCTTGTAAAACATTGCAGAGATTTGATTATTGTTTCACCTCTTAGCTTTTGTTTTTGTTCAAGAAACCACCAAGCCCTCTATGTTTTCCTTAGCTCTTCTTATTCCAGACATTTTTCAGCAGGGGTCTGATTGTCAGAAGTTGCAAAGGTTCTGATCTATGGATGAAATGGAAGTCATTCTGTGTCGATAATCCTAGAGGTCTTTTGCAAGCCAATCAAAACTTTGACTCTGGAAGTCTAGGAAAAGCAGAAAGAATAAGACCTTATCCAAGGTGCAGAGCAATGGCAGAATTGTACCCTCTTTCCTAAGTACATCTGCCTGGCAAGAAGCGATTTCCCAGGGATGAGACTTTAACAAAAGAAGAGAGGGCTTCTGACTCAAAGGAAGGTAAACTCATCAGTTTAAAAATCTCTGAACAAGCAGAACTGCCATGAGAGTGGTAAAGAGTACCAGCAGTAAAAAGAAGTATTTTTAAATTTTCCAAGTGACTAAGGAACATGTTAATATTTTATTAACATATAAATTTTCTGTTATTGTCTGTTAAACACTCTTTTCCTCTAGTATTTAGGCCATTCATTAATAAAGAAAGAAAATCTGAAACCTGATTCACAGCAGCCTGCTGGACTCTCAGCATGAGAAGTCCATTGGCTTTTTACCCAGAGCAGCTCTCTGTTCAGAAATACTGAATGCAATTGTCTGGTTATGCCAGACACGCTGACAATGACAAGCATTTATCTGGCAGCCTTTTGGGTGGCACATAGTTGCCACCCCAAAGCAGCACAAAGCATTGTTACCACCCGCTTCCTTCGTGTTTGCACAGGAGGCTGCGGATGCCGGCGGCTCCCGTGGCAGAAGGGCAGCGTGTTTTGCCTGCCCTGCATTTCCAGGCACGCCTTGTGTTAATGGCGCAAGCCTGGGAAGGCAGGCGAGTAGGAACTGACACCTTTTCTCTTTCCCATCTTTGATGCTGTACCTCAAGGAGTGAAGAAATGGGAAGACAGAGGTGCTCTGTCTAAGACATTACTTTGTCTCTCGTGCAAACTCCGTTGTGCTGGTGAGTTCACAGTCACTCCTTTTTTGGTGGAGCATAACTCTACCTGACCAGGCAGTCTGTGAGGAGATCACAGTGAGATTTGGTCACTGATATGCCTACAGAGGATGAATAACTCAAGCCAGGTACATAAATAAAGGACTTAAATAAAATGCACTTTAAAACAATGCTTGTACTGTTGGAAATAAATTCAGTGGATGGGTCAGATGGTTGCACTGTATCAAGTGCAAACCTCAAATTAGTAAAAGCCTTGTCGTAAGGTATTTCAGATGAAGGCTTTTGTTTCAAATCATTGTGGCCTACAACAGGACAAAAATGTGTAGCTCACCTTCAAGAGAAAGAAGAAACAAGGATTAATGTGGGCAGTTGGCATGAGGTTTGAAAAAGACTGTTTACTGACATGGCATGATGTGATGAAGGACAGCTCAACATAAGATGGAAAGAAAAAATGTGGGAGCATGGGACTAGTCACACCTTGACAAATATGTCAAGAGCTACTGCTGAGGAGCACCTCTGCTGAAAAGAACTGAAGGACCCTGGTGCAGAGCAATCTCAGAGCCAGAGTGCTTCTTAGCAGACACAAGTTTGACAGCACTCTGAGTTGTATGAACAGTGACATTGGACCACATCTACATACTGTATCCAGTCTTGGTCCTCCCAGCAGAGGACAGACATGGAAAAACTGGAGTGGCCTCAAGGGGAGACATGCTGGGGATGGGAGCACTTGTCCTGTGAGGAGCTGGGCTGAGATACCCAAGAATATCACTGGCTCCAGTGCCTACAGAGGGTCACCAAGAAGATGGGACAGAATTGTTCACAGTAACACATGGGGAGAGGATAAAAATAATGGGGAAAATAGTAACAAAAGAGGTTTATCCAAGGAGTTTCTCCCCATGATAAGAGTCAGACAGCAGACCAGGTTACCCTGAAAGGCTCTGCCATCCCCAAAAATTTTCAAAACCCAAGTAGACAAATTTTGAGCAGCCTGGACTGGCCCCAGAGCTGGCCTTGCTTTGGGCAAAGGTCTGGAGCAGATACTTTCAATGTTGAACCTGAATACTTCTGTGATTCTTCAAAAGTTAAAGGACCAGTGATTCATCCCAAAGTCTCATCTTGAGCAATAATAAAATGTCTTAGTAAAGGCTGTATTAAGAGTAAAAAGCATTTGAGTGCGAAGAAAGAACTAGACTCTCATTCTAGGATTATATATGAAAATTTCAACATTAACTGAATATACTAAGGAGCAACAAGTGAACAGAAATGAATACCTGCTGCCCCTTTCACTTCAGTTTAAACTTTCCCAGATGCCTAGGTTAGAGGTTGCCAACAGGTATTTTCATCATGGGGAGACTGCCTTCTGCTCTTATTGCCTCTGAAAACACTTCCATCAAAGCTGCTTCAAAGCCCCAAAATGCAAGAGAGATTTGACAAGAAAATATGAAGATGCCTTTATTTTCCCAGAGAAAGAAAATACCTTGCTTCTCTGGTCTCTATAGCAACAACCTGTAAATACAATAAGGATTAATGAGAAAGTGCATCATCTTGTGTGAATCTTTTATCTTAACTTACTCTTATAACTCATTTTAAAGGCCACTCCTGATATTATTGTACCTAGGATCTTTACTGCACTTTTGAGAAACGTTGTGATTCACACTCATTCCTGCCATAAATCTACTGATTGCTACTAAGAAGAATGTTTCTAAGTCTGTGAACGAAGAGAAAAAAAAGTTTTCTTTAACATTGCACAGCAAGGGCTGCATATTTATGAGAATATGCCACTTTGAGGATTGTTTATCACAAGCAACAGAATTTCCAGTCTGCTGACCAAATTTATTACAGGTGGATAGACACTACTTTATTTCAGTCATACAGCTTTCTCTCACATCATAACAAGGTTAAAATGATGTGGAAAACCTGGGTTTGGCACATGGATCTATCAGGAAAATCCATAGCACTGTGGTGCAATATCTCTGTTAGAGACACTCCTATGATTATATTGCTCCTCGGTGTTTTTAAAACTGATTTTTCATAGAAGTGGCTGGATCAGGCTCTAGGGGTGAATTTCAGGGTCAGGCAACAGTTATCTAAAGGAGCTCTTCATACCACAGGATACACATCCAGTCACCATCTTCCCTATACAAAAATGAAGACTATTTCCATGGGAAAGCAAATTTTCATCCTGCCTTCATGTCTTTTACAAGGACCTGCACTGGATCCTCCCACTTCCAGTGGGAAGGGAAGCATCTCGCACTTTCCCACTAGAAACAGACAGTAATGCAGCAAGATGCCTCCTCCCTCTGTTAGAATGTGTGGCTTAATTACACACACACAAGTGTGGACGAGCAAATCCATCCTCTTGTTTAGACTCTAGGAGTTTATACTATTACAGGTACAACTTTCCAGTGGCATGTCATTTATGTCTTGCTGCTTGTGAATTTCAGTAACTAAATCCTTATTTATATGAATAGATCTGCTAAAATATAATGGGAGCTGCCTGTGTGAATGGGGCTGGCAATATCCTTGCCTCTGCATATCTTGAGAAGTGCAGCTTATGTTGCAGTTGCTTAGACTGAAACACTGCTCTTTTCAACTTATATTGGACTGTGCCATGTTACACATCACCAAAAGGAAAGGCAATGGAAGGGGAGGGATGTCACCATGTCTGATTTACACCACACCTGGTGTTCTCACTGCTCCTGGTGGAAAAAGCTTTGCAAATTACTGACTAAACTGTCAGCACATGAAAGTCACATACAAATAGCTACATCTCCTTCAAGGCTATGAAGAATCAGGCCCTCATGTGTCCTAGTAATGAGGATATGTATCAGTATCCTCTTAGCAGCCAATGGATCGTGTAACAAAGACAGAACATGCTTAGTATCTGAGCTGAATAAAAAGGTAATAAAGCTTCATTTATATAATGTATTGGCCCTTTTGGACAGTCTTTGGAGCATTACTGATGTCAATCCCATGTGATAGTTGCCTTTTGAAGACCTTCATCTATTTGAAGCTTTTCAAACATTTTTGAAAGAATGTCTACAAAGTCCTGCAAATGCCAAGAGCAGTTGATTTAACACAACTCTAACTAAGGCAAAATGAACTGAAGCAATTTCTCCTGTCCCTGCAGGTACTGTGTTGAAATATTTTATCTGAAGTCTTCAGAACTATCCCATTGAAAATATCTTTTAAGAAGCTTCAGTCTCTTCATACATCAAAAAAGTGTGCAGTGTATTTGGAGGGAGGGGAAAATCCCTAAAATCAATGTTGTTATTGCGGTCCTAATAGGCTCTGCCATATTCTAGGCAGTCTAGTTTTGATAGTGGCAAATTTCCTTAAGATCTATCTTGAGACACCACACAGTTTCAGAACTCTTTAGAAGTCAGAGCTTTCCTTCAAAAACATTTCAAGCAAAGGCTATAAAAACACTACTAGGGGTCTTTTTCTTGATAGCAGTGCTGCCTCGGGGAAAGGAGTTACTGCAACCTTTGCAGTTTGGTAATAAGGGGCTGCTCTCTGTCCTATGAAGTGATTTGAGTCAAATCCTTATTTGTTGCATTATATTGTGCTGTGTGTCGTATCTGTTTATTATCCCTATCTCCTCCCACATAAGCCTCTCTCAAAATGTTTCTGCTGTTGCTATATTTTGTTCATTCCAAAAGAATCCTGTCAGGTAAGGATATGAAAATTAGAAATAGTGACAAACATGCAATCTTCATGAGAACTAAGAAATTTATGATTCACATGATTGAATATATATAACATAGTCTGAAGAACAGTATGTGCATTTCTATGAAGTACATAGTGCATAGGGAATGGGAATTGCTGAAAAAACTTTGGAAAGTCACATTAAAAATGACAGCTTCTAGGCAAAATAGGAGCAGTCTGCAAAAAATGTGTTCTCATCCTGGGGGCCAAGAGGGGTTGTTATTAATTTACATCACCTTAACAGGAGGAAGGCTCTCATAGAAGAAAGAGAGAGCAAAAATAATTCCTTTCCAAAAGAGTTATTATTCAAAGAAAACTCCAAGATATTCCAGAATAGATCTGAAAACATTTTTTTTAAGCAGGTAATTTTCAATCAGACTGTTGACCAACTGTTGTCGTATTATGCTTTTCTAACACTGAAGTAAGTACTCATTGTGGGGAGATTATAGTCCATAAACAAAAAATTGGTACCAGCCCATGCTGCAGGATGGCCTCAATACTGCAGAGTCCAAAAGAAAAGAAAAGCATTCACTTCAGAAAATAAACATGGCCTATTCAAGAGCTGTGGGTCATGGGGGATTATGCTGAACCTCCACCCCCCAACACCTGCCACAGCACTACCACCACCAGTGGGAGGAGAACAGAGGACACAGGCAGAGATGTAGCCCATTTTTGTCTCAAGTATAGGGATTTTTTTGTGTGAAACGTGTGCGCTCTTGACTCCCGGAGTGGTCCCTCCTGGGGGCGTTCCCAGACCTGTCCCACTGATGGAGCTGCAGAGGCCAGAGAGACAAAAGCAAGTTTCCTGGGGGATAACTGGCTGATGTATGAAGGGCTGGAAAATATGTAGAGTCACTTTTCATGGCCGTTTTTTGACATAATGTTCGGCCAGAAGGCCGTGTCCAGAGCAGCTCTGGTCCCAAAAACACTGTGCCCAAGGTAGTTTGGGTACAAGGCACCTCAGAGTGTGCAGGCTGGTACTGCCAGTGCTGCCCATCCATTCTTGAAAACACAAAGTGGTTTATAATCAAGGAAGGTCTCTCTCAGCTCAGCGCACCTGATTGCTGGAAGCTCATCTCTCTCCTCCTTACATATTTCCTTTGTATTCTGCAACTCCCTCTCCCTCTAGAAAAGCTAGGTGACTTTGTCTGTCATTTATATTATTTTTCTCAATAGCCTTTCTAAGTCATTTATTCCATAGGTTTATTACTTCCTGCACATAATAGTAGTGCTGGACTTCCCTCATGTCTGCATTATATTCTCAGTTTCCTCTTAAAAATATTTCACTATCAACTCATTGCTCCTTTCCTTAATAACAAAAAACTCTCTCAATCAACTTCCACATACCCTATTTTCCAAAGAGAATAAAGCCATCTTACCATTTGAGTTCAGCCCTTAATTCTGTCAGCCTGGTATGCCTTATATCATGCTACTTCCAGGGAATCACGGCCTACCTGTAGCTAACCTTCCAACACTGAATACAAGCACTCACCTGTTTCTCATGCACATATCTTCATCCCACATTTGTCATTTGCAGCCATGTCATTGTGATGCAGTGAGCCAGGAAATGTGAGCCAGGCTGCTGGTTTGTGCCTCCTCCATCTCCAGGCAACACCACAAGAGATCCAAGAAAGACAGCACATCCCCTGTGAGGGCTCAGCCCAGCAGAGCTGAGATTTCAATGGAAGCTATAAAATAGTAGAAAAATGAGGAAGCATACAGCACTGACAATGCCCTGATAACACAGAATTACAGAATCATAGAATGGTTTGGGTTGGAAGGGGCTTTACAGATCATTCAGTTTCAACCCCCCTGCCATAGTCAGGGACGCCTTCCACTGACCAGCTTGCTCAGAGCCCCATCCAACCTGCCCTTAAACATTTTCAGGGACAGAGAGTTCACAGGTTCTCTGGGCAGCATGAAGCAGTATCTCAACACCCTCAGAGAAAATAATTTCTTCTTAATATCTAACCTAAACCTACTTTCCTTCAGCTTAAAGCTGTTCCCTCTTGTCCCATTACTGCATGCCCTTGTGAAAAATCCCTCTCCTTGTAGGCTCCTTTTACAAAGTAGAGCTGCAATCAGGTCTCCCCGGAGCCTTCTCTTCTCCAGGCTGAAGGACCCCAGCTCTCTCAGCCTGCTTTATTAGCCGAGATGTTCCAGCCCTGTGATGAACTTAGTGGCTCTCCTCTTGACTTGTTTCAACAGGTCCAGATATTTCTCATGTTGGGGGCCCCAGAGCTGGACACAGCACTCCAGGTGGGGTCTCAGCAGAATGGAGTAAAGGGGCAGAATCACCTCCCTTGACCTGCTGGTCATGCCTCTTTAGGTGCAGCCCAGATGCAGTTGACTTTCCAGGCTGCAACTGCACACAACAGTTACTTTCCCTCTAATCTCAAATGAGAAGTTAACCTGATTTAGATAGAAACACAGGAATTTCACCAAAGGGACAGCCAAAGTTTGTATGGGATGCCACAGACAGCATGACTAGTCTACCTTTTTCTGTAGAGAAAAAAGCAAAATAATGCCCAGATTTTCTTGAAGCAAACCTAGAGAAGTTCGATATGAACATCTAACTGAAATGACTTCAGAGAGATTGTGGTTTTATGCAGACTGAATTTTCAGAAAACCTGTATTAAAATCCTAGGAAGCCATTGTTGGATTTGTGTCTGTTGTGTTTCAGAGCCATGGGAGGGTGTAGGAGTAGGTGCTCAGAAATGGCTGTCCATGAACTGACTGGAACAGAACGCCTTGCATTAATGAGCAGCAATTTTTAAAGACATGCTTTGAGTTGCTTCATGATGCAATTTTGCTAAAATAATTTTCTTTATACTTAAAGTTCTGTAGAGGGAAATTTTAAAATACATATTTTTAAAAGAAATTTTGTCATTTTTACTCTTTTCTGTATCTCTTACATAGTAATTTACAAGTTGGAAGCCGTATTTTTCCTTTTTTTAACCAGTTCTAAAAAATGGAGTCATGAAATACATGAATAAATCAGAAGCCTCATTGTGCATGTAATTGAAAAATTATTTTAAAGTCAACTTCTGTGGCCAATGGCAAGTCCATAGACTGAGAGCAAGAAAAGCCCATTTTGTCTTCAGATCTTCTTTGATTTTACTTATGAAAATTGCCTCAGCATTTCTTTAGTAGTTTATCTAATTAGTTATATTGATTTTATATTTTTATGCTGATGGGGAAGGGAAATTATGGTCTTATGAAGTAATAATGAGCTCAGAAGACAGGGTTAGCTATGATTATGTCATAGTAGTTATGTATGTAGTTATGTAGTCGTTAGAAGTAATCTATATCCAACCTCAATAGAGGATTTCATTTACCTAGAAAATACTCGAGTGGAAAACAGCTCGGGGAGGGCATTAGTGCACACACCAAAATCTAGGGTAGATTTGCATACAGTTGAGACAATCAGAAAAGAGGGTCCTTATCACTTTTATGAAATCAAGTCGAATCACCAGAGTGCCCCAAACACACAGACTGGCACCGGGCACTCTCTGTTCTCCTACTTCACAGGGTTTGAAGTACGTCTCAGTTTCATGTTGCTTATATTGCATCAGACAGCTTCAGAAAACCAGAGAGAAATAAACCACAATGCCACAGTAGTGGAGAATATTTTGCTGTATTTTTTTTCAAAAGACAGTCTCCTGAGCCAGGCATTTGAATCATAAGGACTTCTGGGATGGGATTTTCACTCAGAGATCTCCATTCTTACGTGGATTAAGAGGATTAAAAACCATTAAATGACCATCCTCCAAGTCCCTAAAGCAGATTTGCCTTTTTCTATCCTCCTTCAACTGGGGCAGACTTGGGGGTAACAAAGTACTGCACAAAAGACTCCCTTAGCATGACAAAAGGTGAAACAATCCACTGAACTGCCAATGTACCAGACAATGAAGTCGGTGCAGTCTACTCAGCTCATTTTCATCAGAACAAATGGTATCAAACTTGGCAATGGCATTGTTCTTAAACTTGAACATGGGGCTCTTTTTTTTCCCCTCTTCTTTTTTTTTTATTTTTTATTTTCCCATCCAAAGCTCAAGGTGTCATATTAATTATTTAAATCTTCAGAAGATTTCAACTGTATCCTCCAAGGCTCTGCTCAGTGCCAGAAGGTCTCCAATCTGCATTAGCTTTTGTTAATTAGAGCTGAAACAAGGACTTTGATCTCAATGAATATAATAACAAAACAAAAAAAAAGCAAAACTTCCTGTGTGATTTATCTTTTACCTATTTTCTGCCTTTACTGTTTTTCCACTCTATTAGACTTTGATTTACCTTGTCTGAGTAACATTAAACAACTCGGGTACAAAAGAACTTAAACAGCTTCAAAAGCCTGACTGAAATGATAGTTAAATGCTACATGAAGTGATCCCTAGTCTTTAAACTTTGAATGAAAATCACACAATTTTACTTCATTTTATTTTATTTTTTGGAAGCAGGGGCTGGCATCAGGGGGATGGTGGTTTGTACAGCATGGATGCTTGTCTACTGATGTCAGATATCACAGGTTTTCCTGTTGGGATTGATCTTTCCTCATTAAGAGCCTTGTTTCTAGAGTTATAGTGCTGATAGAACAGAAGGCCAGCGATATTCTGCAAGATGTTCCTCATGCATCAGGCTTGCCCTGAGTTTGTAGCGCTGCTTAGATCCGAGAGGGTCACTGCCAGGGCTTGCCTTGTTAAAATTTTTCTCATTAACATTTATCTTATTGAATAGCTCTGAAAGGCAAATTTTTTTAAGTCCAAAAAGAGAAACTAGCAAATTTTAGTGTCAGATGAGGTCTAGTTGTATATTCACTTGAGCAGGGACTTATCGTTATGGTCCCCTAACATGAAAAAAATAATCAAAGACTATCAGGAAATGCTGCAAATGAAATCTACATCTGAGATTTAGGAGATACATGTGGGTAAATTTTCATTGTGATGGACAAAGACTTGCACAGAGAGCCTTCATTAATAACAACGCACAGCGCTGAGAATGTGCCCTGTATCTTTTACATAAGGCTAACTACAGAATGGCACAGACCCTGGAGACTGGTCACTCATGGTTTATATCATTTTAGGCAGAATAAATTAAGGGATATCTTGTGAATTCTGGGCAGAAAGTAGGAGAGCTGAAGTGAACAATCTCAAAAATAATAGCTAAGAACTCTGAAAACCTGCTGGAGGCACCAACTGAAACAAAGGATATTTGTCTAGAAAGAAATGGGATTTTGTTGGGAAGTTTAAAATAGATTTGGAGACATTCAGCCAAGGTCTGGCTTCTTCCAGGGAACCTTGACAGCCCGGGCAATGGTAGCACAGACCCATTCTGCTCACAGCATCAGTGTGCTTCAGATCTTCAAACAGGTTGGGAATTCAATAAAAGTAAGATTTCCCCCCTGCCAAAAGCCATAACACACTTTAAATCAGCCTCAAGATCAGGTTGGATGGGTTTTCAAGCAACCTGGTTTAGTGGAAGGTGCATCAGTCCATGGCAAAGGGGCTGGAACTAGATGATTTTAAGGTCCCTTCCAACCCAATCCATTCTATTACTCCCATATGCAGGTGTGCCTGGGGTCTACTTCCCTGTCTTTCCCCACCTTTCATACCATCAAATGTTCATGATTTCCAGAGTTTCCCTAAAAGTATGGTGGGAGCCAGTGGCCCCCACTGTGGTGTGTAATCTGCTACCTTTCTTGAGCTGTAGTAACCAAGCACAGTTGACATGGGTTTGCTCACAGATCTTGCCTTTTATGGGTCTAAATCTTCCAGCTGACACAGTCTTAAAGGATGGGAGCAATGACTGCATATTTTAAGCAAAATATACTGAAAGCATGTAGGAAGCCTGCTGAAGCTCCTGCAACACCAAGCAATGTCTGAGTCTGGGGTTCTGCTCCACACACCTGGGCATCCCATCTCCCTCACTGCCTCTCCTTGCTCTAAGAGTAGTGGTTCTGGCTTTACTTCTTATTCATCTGTCAGCACAGGTTAGTTGAATTCATGTCAATGCTAACACATGCATACACTGATTGCTTTGCTCACCCAGACTTTGTCCCCCTCTCTGGGCTCAGCACAAGTGCCAATTGCTGTTCCATGGTTTGCTCCCAAGAGAAGGGGCCATAGTGTCCTCCCCACACAAAGCCAAGACACTCCCTTGACAGTCTGGGAGGGCACAAGGGTGTGGGAGGGTCAGGCTACCCAGCAGGTGTGTGCTGGGGCTGGGCTGACTGCTGTGGGTCTTAGCAAAAGGTGCACGAGCCATTGCCCTCTCGCTGCTTGTGAATCAACACTGTACCCTGACTGGAAAAGTTCTAAAATAAATACTTAGAGCTGCCTGCTGTCAGAAAGGGCAGGAATTTCAGGAGATTGAATTAATTTCTCCAGTGGTGTTCAAAACTCAGAAGATCCCATCCACTGGCCTTCGGAAAACTTTCCTAGAAAGAAACAGTCAAAGTTTCCTTGAGGTTTAGGTTTTGAAGCAAATATCTTTGTCATTTACCTTGAGCATCCTTCTGTTTGGCAGAAGTCAAGCCTGTGATGATAGCATGAGCAGTGACATGCCTTGGTGGGTGTAGGAAATGAGGACAGGTAGAAGTTCTAGGCAAAAGAGCAGAGAGGGTCTGCGGAGAGAAGGAAATCAAGCCACAGACTAGGAAAATTCTCATCTCTCTAGCAGTTTTCTGAATGGATGTAAGGGCAGAGACATTGCCAGAGAAAAGGTTCTTGAAGCAATAGAGACACAACATCAGTTCCATGACAACCAAAGAAAAAATACACATTGACTAATAAAAATATCATCAATTCCCAAATCACTGAGGTTTCTCACAGACCTTAAAGACTTCTGGTGTTTTACATGGTCTACTTTTTGTAATTGAAAAAGATGGGTACTTGTCTATTATTTTAATCTTCTAATCTTACATTTTCCCTAACTTACTCTTTGGGGCAAGGAGTGGAGAACCATGTTTAATTACTTGACTTCTTTTAGAGACTATCAATTTAAAGTCTTACTTTCCTATATTTATTCTTTTTGAAGCCCAGATGATATATCATCTTATTATGACTTTTTACAGCTATTCTTTTAGATGGGCTCAACAGCATTCTCGATTTAATTCAGTACACCTCCAGATAAAACAACAGTGTGTTGCATGTGCATTGCTTTATTTGAAAATGATGTACACGATAATATGTTTCTGTCTGCAGATTGTGTCTGATTTAGCTGACAAAAGATTGCAGCAGTCATTGTGGCCAGAAGCTATTGGAAAGCAGCCAGCATTAATAACAAAATAAATACAAAGCAGAAGCAAGTGATGCCATAAAACACAAGGACAGTGGGTTACACTTTTCTGCATGAAGTGGCATCACATCATGCATGCAGTGTATTTACCAATTGCACAAAAAGGAACCTCTGGGTTTGAACTTCCCACACTGCTAAAATGGCCACATTCTAAGGGGGCCCTCTGGGCTCATCATAATCCTGCCTCAGAAAACAAGTGCTTCTCATGGTGGCAGAAGTCATTGTGGTGCTAAGACAAGATAGGAAGGAAGAATGATTTAACAAAAAAACTCCATGTATATGGGATGGTTCAGAAGGAAAAAGAAAAAATTATCCAAAAGACATTTAATATGAAGATCTGCTATTTTGGCTCTTTTTGTTACTACTACTCATTGCAAACTTTTTTTCTTTTTTTTTTTTAACTGGGGAAAGCCTGATGCCTTGAGCCTTGGTAGAGACAAAAGCACAAGCTAAAGCTCAGGTTTAAACCAAAGAGGTGGAAAAACACAGATTTCCTTTTGGATCCCCAGAGCAAGGGAAGTCTGGCAGAGCAGTCTGTGGACTCCCTCTCCCAGTTGCACTAGGCTTTTTTACAGGGTAGATTATAAAATTTTATAGGGATGCTATTATGGGGGAAAGGAAAATGGGAGTCCTACCACTACAAGCCTTAGTGCTGTTGCATGACATATTACTGCAGCAGTGCCCTCTACTTATGTCAAGGGTTTGTTAAACCCAGAGGAGGACAAAAAAATTTCCTGTTGTAGTGAGGGTCTAGTACTTTATATACTTTGAAACGGAAGTAATTTACAAATGCCATGTAACTTACTCCTGTGATTTAAGTCAGCTAAAATTTCATCCTATCTTTGACTGCCAGACTAGAATCACAGAATCACAGAACTCTTAGGGTATGAAGGGACCTCTGGACATCATCTGGTTCAACTCTCCTGCCAGGGTAGGGTCACCTGCAGTAGGGGACACAGGAACATGTCCAGGTGGGTTCTGAATTACTCCAGAGAGGGAGAGTCCACAACCTCCCTGAGCATCCTGTTCCAGTGCTCCACCACACTCAAATGTAAAGTTCTTCCTCATGTTGAGATGTAAATTTCTGTGCTTTAGTTTATGGCCATTGCTCCTTGTGCTGTCTCTGGGCACCACTGAAGACAGTCTGGCATCATTGTCTTGGCACCCATCTTTGAGACATATGCATTAATGAGGATCCCTCTCAGTCTTCTCCAGACTAAACAGGCCCAGCTCCTGCAGGCTCTCACAAGAGACATGTTCCAGTCCCCTAAACACCTTTGTCACCCTCTGCACCCTCTCCAGGAGCTCCATGTCTTTCTTGTACTGAGGAGTACAGAACTGGACTCAGCACTCCAGACGGGACCTCACTAGGGCCAAGCAGAGGTGGATGATCACCTCCCTCAACCTGCTGGCAACACTCTTCAGATGCACCCTAGGATAGTCCTGGCCCTTCAGGCTGCAAGGCTTTGCTGTAAACTAGCTTCAGAAGACATGCATGGTTGCACTCAGGCCCTTTTCTTCAAGAACGAGTTTATATATTTGATTCAAGATGATAGATGAACACATTTCTTTCATTAATGTGACACTACCAAACAAAGTCAAGTAATCACGTCTTTGCACTCCTCCACACCTGCTAGAAGGATCCTATCAACTGCAAGGCTCTCCCAGGAATTTGCTTTAAAATGTTCCTCAGTGCTGGAGGGCATAACTATTTTCTCTGAGATCCATTTGAACCAGCTTCTCTTCAACCACATCTCTCTGTTTCCATGATAACTGGAATCAGTGTCTGTTTCAAATAGAGAGCAACACTCATCATCAGCATCCTGTCTCTGTTTGTGCCTGCAGCATATCATAAAGTCTCCTAGAGGTTTAATGTTGATATGGAGCAGATGCTGGCCTTGTTGGGGCTCAGTTGTAACTGGTAGCACAATTTGGACCCACTCCTTTACCCTGAGCTGCAATAGTCTGCAGAATTAGCTATTAATAGCTTTTCATTAGTTTTGAATTGCCATAGCTGCTAGAATCAGGGACATTCATTGTCCCGCAGTTTGCAGCTGTTGGGTGTAGTAAGTAAAGATGAAAGACAGAAAATTAAGAGACCATGGAGACATAAGGAGACAAAAGGAGGAGACAAAGTAGTTTGTCTTGTAGAATGAAGATCAGCATCAAAATTACTATTAGGACAGCCTGATCACTCCTCTGTGCTTTGAAAGGCTGTAGCAGAGGGAAAGCTTAAGGAGGGGTTTGGAAAAGGGCAGTAGTTTGTTAGGTGTTTTTATTGTGGGTACAAACATATAATGGGAGCATACATACAATCCAGAACACTGCTGAAAGGAGGAAAGGGAAGGGTGGGAAGCATAGCAGTATATTTGTGTTGCTTTGAACAGCAAATTAGTCAAGGAGTAGCCTTTAGGTTCTGTTTTTCCTCTCATTTCCAAGCTATGTCATCAAATCAAGACAAATCCCCTTTCACTTGAGCCACATAATGAATTTTATTCATCTTAAGGCAACCTTTCTTTCAAAGTATCCTGTCTACTTGTTGGGCCACTCTGAAGTTAAGAGCTATTCTCTTTCCTGCAGATTAAGCAGCAGCCACTCTGTTCCTCTAGGTTGTATGCCTTTTTCTTCTCAGGTCTCTCTAAAAGTAAAACAGGTTCTCATCTCAACCACTTTTCACCTCAGAAAAGCTTCCTTCTATCCTTTCCTTGCTGTTTTGATCAGTCTGTGTCCCTCAGCTAACCCAACAGATTCATTATGGCATGTGTCAGTGATCGGTGAAATCAGCTGCCATGGGAACACCTCTGTAGTGTCAGATCTTCCTGAGTGAACCACAATTGCAAGTGCCATTGCTGAAAGAGCTGCAATGTCTCTGCACTGGTTCACATTCAGGATGCTGAGCTGTGCCACTCCCACCGGTGATTCCTTTGCTGATCCTCTGGCCATGCTGGGACAGACACGTTTTGGTACCAAAAAAAGTAGACATTATTATTATCACTGTTATTATCTGGACTAGCTACCCTGGAGTTCTCTCAAATGAAATACAAATGAAATACAATGAAATGTCTGTAGTGACATCAAAGTTTAAGTCAGTAGACCTAATAATCACCTCCTCCCCATGACTTATTATACACAAGGTGGAAGACACTGGGAGTATCAAAGAGAAATTACTACTCTCCACAAAGGAGGTCTATGAAAGGCAAATACCCTTCAGAGAGTAATTCTCTTGGGTTTTAACACATATTTTACAATGTAAACAATAACCTCCTGGAAAATTTTATTCTGTATACTCTATGTGTGGTACACTTTCAGATGTTCTCAAATTTCTTATTCTTCTGAAGACTGAAGAGATGAGTAGAACATATGAAGAAGTGAAGGGAACAAAGTCTGGTCAATCACTTGGTCTCTTTAGCCATACATAAAGATGTCAGCTAGCACAGAAAAGGCTGAAAACACTAGACACACACAGTGTCCCTTCCCAAGCAGCCTTTCAACAGGCAAATAATCTCTCACAAAAAAAAACTGCCAGGGAAAATTAGTATTCTGTGTCCAGAAATTCTCTGCAAGAGCAAGAATTTTCTAGAGTGAGGATTACATGCTTGGAATATATCACTGCACATTTTTATTCTGATACTACCTTGAAACCCAAGTCAAAGCCCCTGTTGTGTCAGTTTTAGGCAAACACAGGAGGAAGCACGGGTCCCTTTCTCGAAGAGCCACTGCTACAATACAACAAAGCAAGGTGGAGCCCACAGGAATTTTTGCATAACTGTTGCATCTTCTCCAGATTCTTTCCATGTTTTTCATCACTTTCTAACTTACCTACTTTTCAGGAGAGACCTCAGCAGCAGGACTGTCATCTCTTGCTCTCACATTACACATCTTATTCTTTCCCTTAAAAATGCCCGAATTTCAGAGAGGAACATGAAGTTTACGCATTCCTCATGGAGATTGTAGAGAAGTCCTCAAGAAATCTGGTCTTAGTTGGTTGACTCACTTCACTCTTATGGCTCAAATTTTATTTAAACAGCAAAACTACCACCCTGGAGCACAAGTACAGACTTTTAGGTAAAGTGACTCCAAGTCTTCACACACTATGGATGCAAGAATAAAGCAGTGAGAAGACCAGAACACAATAAGTGTGCTGCTTTAGCAGGTGTCTACTTAAGAGCCTATTCTCTTTGGCTTATCCATGTATCCATGAATGCCTTTTCCAGGAAAATACAAAAAAAGAAGGATCTGCAATTGACATGACATTTCATTAAAGACAAAGTAAATTCTTGTTTGTTTTTTGCATGTTTTCAGCACTCTATTCCTAATGATCTGTTTCCCTGGGTACTCCCTCCCCTTACAGAGAGATCAGCAGATATCCATCTAGTGAGCTGCTATCCTTTCCACTCTGTCCTCCTGGGTGAAGATCTAGGCCAACAACAGAGTGGATTTCATGTATTTTCCTGTAGATATTTGAAGTCCAAAGCACACGGAGAGTTCCTCTCCTCTGACATGAAAGAGGCATGCCAATCTTTATCACTTTACTGGATAGAATTACAGAGAGTAAAAAGGCAAGAGAGTCAGAAAATCAGATTATGAGATACTGTGCTGAAGGCAAAGCAGAGCTCCTTAAGAGAAGCAAATATACTCCATTCATTTCCTTAGTCCTATGAGCCTTTCTTCTCACTTTTGCCAAAGTATGCATTTCGTATTGGCTGCTAAACAACTCTCACACCATTGCTTCCCCCAACTCATCCATCCCCACACCCTCTCTTGCCCATCCTGTCACTTCTGAATAAGGCTGCTCATTTAAATGTCGCCTTTGCATATGCTTTTGTTTCTGTTTTTGGAAGGGGTGATTAGCTGCAGTGGAAAGATCAATTATTCCTTTATTGGAGGTTCTTATCCAAGAGTTCATTTAACCTGTTTTTAATGTGTTGCTGACTCAGAGGAATTAAGCTGGAAGATAGCCAGGGACTGAACAGAAAGTTAAGACACAATGAAGTTAATAGGCTCTCATTGGCTGCTATTGTTAGAACTAGCCTTAAAAACAAAAACAAACGCACATGCAAGTCTGGTTTCCTGTGCGGTAAGCTGAGTGCTTTACAGGGACTTCCATTATATCATGATTAATTATTTCCTTCTCTCAGCCTAAATAGAGCCTGAAAGTAGAATTAATAGCTAAAGGATCTTCATTAAATAGGCTCTTCTGAAAAGTAGCTGATGAGGATAGTGTCTTTAATGGAAGGGTTCTCATTTTAGTACTCTTTCTTTATTTATAGAGTACTGTACCTGCACACAGCACTTTAAAACATCTCCCTTTTGAAAAAGTCTGATGCAGGCAGAGATAATATAGTTCAGTGGTAATTAAGTAGGCCCTTGTAGGAGCAACAGTGGCAATAGAATAAAAATCATGAAGTTTATGTTTCTCCAGACTTGTTGAGCAGTTCCATAAAACTCAACAGAGAAGATCCCTGCTATGATACATTGAACTCTAAATTATTTAGGGAGTTTTACATTCTGTATTAAATTCTTTTTCCCATAAGGAATCAGACATGATCTCTTCATCCGGGAAGGTTACAGTCTACTTGTAATAATGTTTAGGCTTTGTTTTGTAGGTCAAAGGTACAGTGCTCCCTACAAGTACTCCAGACCATATGGATGACTGTCTGGGAACGATTCATACTCACCTCTGCTTCCACTTAAGGCTGAGACTCTCGGGTGGGTTCTTCATCTCATCAACAGGATTTTCAGTTGCCTCCCATTTGGAAATTCATCAGTCAGAGGTGGAAGGCAGAGGAAAGCTGAAAGCAACAGAATATGCCACCGTCACAGATGAGATGTACCTTGTTTTTCCTCTGCAGGCACTTTACAATTACCCCATTTTATCAGATGGCCTGTGTGCTGCACAAGCCCAAGCTCTGTGCCCCCAATTAGCCTCTTGCCAATTATAAAGTAGTAAGGGCTACTAAATGCATTTTTTTCAAAAGCTCATGTCTGAAAAGTGCCTTTCTGCATGTCATTTCTCAGAATCCATATTTTCAATTTCTGCATTGCAGTTTGTCTAAAATGTTTGCAACCTTTTTCTCCCTCTCTTTAAAAAGAGTGGGTCACTACTTAATCACAATGCATTTTCTCTCATTGTTGTCTGCCTCAGTCAAGCCCATGTTACGAAGCACTGCTGGCTTAGCATGGTAAATAAAGCAAGGTTTGGTTGCTTTTGTGCCACCAGTCATCAACCCACCTTTCAGTCCCAATCAAGCAGTTGTGAGCGAACTAAGGATACAGAAGATTATCTTGCAAGACATTTGGCCAGCATTGCTTTCTTTTGGAAAATTAGTTTTGCTTGTTGGATGTGCCAGTTCCCTACTCTAGGACCCATCTCTACAAGGAAATCTTTTAATTACCTCTTCCCCCCAAATGACAGCTTTCACCACTGGAGTTGAGTTCTTGGACATTAGCAATTGAATAGGAAGCCTTCATACTGTATATCATTTTAATCTTTCATGTTTAAGTAAGCCAGATGGCTTATTATTACAAGCTCTGTTTCAAAAAGGCACAAACTTTCTATCAGAGGATTTGTAAGATGATAGTAAAAAAGGGAGATTTTGCATCACACAAAATAGCCTGAATTTTAATTGCACATCATAGTTTGGCAGCAATTTTCCCGTAATTACCATTCCTGCTAAATGAATAGGTGGATTAAATGGATAACTAAAATGGCATTGAAACTTCCTAGAATGGAGATTTATCCTCTAATGTATGGAATAGCTAAGTAAAGTTGTCAGTTGCTCGGGTGTAATTCACGCAGTTTTAACGTTTCTCCTCAGCAGAGGACCTGCTTTACCAGCAGTGAAACCTTACCTATTATTGGTTAGGCTTTTTTTGCTATTGCTGTTTTATCCCAGCATTTCAAATATGTCAGATGTCATTTAGCATCTTACACAGAGTAGCTTTTGATTGATGAAGTTGAAAAATAAAAGCATTTGGGCCTTGGCTGCATTCCTTCCAAATGTTTAAGAGTATCATTCCCGTTCTTCCTACTGGGGGTGTAATCCCACAGTCATTTGTCCTTATAGCATTGCTTCTGTACCCAGACATGTATGCCATCACAAAAAAAAAGACAAAAAGGATAGCTCAGATGTGCCGTGCCTCTCCTGTGCATGAGCAATGGCAACCTGGAAATCCTTGAGCTTTAAACACATTCAGAAGCACACTAATGTTGCCACTTCAAGTGAGGAAAGATGAAATCATTACTGAGAACACTGGGATGTCAGAACATATTCTTGTTCAAATGTATAAGGACTTTGTAAAGCATATTGAAAAGACCAAATACAATTAAAAATGTGGATTTGTGGAACTATGTTAAATATAATAGTCGTAATCAAATGTCATGTGATGAATTAAAAATGCTGGTATTATTCAGCTGTTTTAACCCCTCTATAACAATATCTAGGATCCATCCTGCATCCTTTGAATTCAAGGAAAAAAATCAAAACTCTTTATTCTCTCTTACATAAGACCAGTCTTATGCTGTTCAGGCAATTGCATAGGTGCCCTAAGGTCTCTTTTAATATCATTTACATTTTCTGCATAGCTTCTTGCCACTGCCAAAGTGGGGTAAAGGGCATTACATGTCAGAGGAAATCAGGCCATTTGACAGAATGACAGTCATTGACTGTCACTGAACTTGTGGTACACGGTGTGCAGAGGCAGGTATGACAGCAGCACTGAGCTGCCAGTCTGAGACATGGAGTTCTTTCACTGAGAAGATGTGACAGTGCTGATACATTTGCACACACAAAGTTCATATCTTAATCATGGTGGTGGCACTCGGTGGCATTCATCCCACTTAATATTACCTGTCTATAGAGGGTGTTCTCAGGCTGGAGCAGCTGTGTGAACACCCTCTAGAGTAAACAGAGGGATCAATACCTCAAGCCTTGGTAGTGGACATCATTTTTAGGATATGATGAATCATCCTGGGGTGGGCACTGAGTACAGATGCTGTCTAGAGAATGCCTCAGACTACTTTCCTGTGCCATAAGTAGCCAAAACAGGCAAGAAAGTCAGATTTACATCATAGAAGGTGTGTTATTTTAGAACTCCAGATGGGTTGGAGTCTTATACTCCTACAAATTCAACCAGTTCACAAAGGAATGCCTACCCTTCTCTCCGCTGAAAATCAGTGATCAGTAAAAGGGATTTTTTGGTACTTTTGTACATATTACTTGTGCTGAGCATCTGCCATTCAGCAATTCTGTTTTACTTTAGGGAAAGGGGGATAAGGAGTTAGTGGAAAATGACAGGCACAGTTAAAATGCTTTGCTGAAAGAGAAGAGATTTTAGCTGATCTTCTGAGGGATCAGAGTGGCTTCTCTACCACTTCCTAATAATTTTGGAGTGTCTGGACTAATTTTAAGCCTGTTTGACAGAGCAGGAGATAGTAGCCTCAAAGATATTGTGTTGCTGTCACTACTACACAAGTTGGTGGTCAGGTAGAAGACAGAAAACTAAACCACCATTCCCATAGAGAGCAAGGCTGGAGGAGGAGTCTACCAACAGCCCAAGATGCATGGCAGCTGAAAAATGGGGACACCTCCAGGATACACAGCACAGAGCAGGGACCTGCTTTACCCAGCTGGGATTTATTTGGCTTGCAAGGAGCTGCGGAAGCCTCATGCCAGGCTAGGAGTCAGTCTGTCTCAGAGCAAACCCTCACCCTTTCTCATCATTAGCTTTCTTATCAGTACCTGTCGGTCACTCTGGATAATCCCAAACTGAGTTCCAAAGAAATCAGCCCAGGATGGACATCACTGTAGCCAAAGCATTGCAGACAAAAAGCTAAATAAATTAGTTGTCCTATTTTGTTTTATTTTATTTTATTTTATTTTATTTTATTTTATTTTATTTTATTTTATTTTATTTTATTTTATTTTACTTTATTTTATGTAAAGCAGTCCATAGAGTAATTTTTAAAAATGTACTGACAATACCTCTTTTTTTCCTAATTACAAAGTTATTAATGTGGCGTGTCATTCCCAATGTTAACAAATTGCATGAGCCATCAATCTGAGAAGGTCGTGGTTGTAGTCTCACAGTTTGGGTTGTAGCTTTCTAAGGACTCATTCTGTTTTAAAAAAATAATTGATCACAGAAGTGGCTTAAACAGTCAAAAGTTTAATGTTAATGTTGGCAAGCCATGAAAAAGTGAAATGAAAACTTTTAACAAAGTGTTTGAAATTAGGTAGTTAATACTCTCAACTGCTCAAGCCTTGTTTTCTTAAGATGTTTAAGTGATGCTGAAGTCTATTATACATATTAACAAAGAGTTTATGTCACTTAGAGTAGGTGCTTTCCAAGTGAGATACAGCACTGTATAGCGAAGCCATTACTGCACCTCTGGGAACAATGACACTCACAGATTTCAGCTCCAGCTTTCTGCTCTCCAGTTAAAGCACTGGCTTTAACACAGTCATGTCATTGAAGAGGCAAAGTTCTCTGAAGCTAACAAATCTCAGAGCAGACACTTTCCAGTGTTATCCAGTACTGTCATTGCACAGAGTGTTGGCAAAGATTAGCTGCTCTCCCGCACAGTTGCGCTTTCCTGATGTGCCATCCACTGCCTGTGCCATGGGAATGCTCCTGCATGTGTAGTCACTGCTCTTGTAAATGTGCTGGGGTTACTTTGCCTTGCTTTTACAAAACATTAAAAATAGCATCTAAAACACCTCCTAGACCTGACTCAGCCTATGAGTCGATCTGGGACTTACCCTGCAAACCTCAATCAAGAAAACAAAACCAACAGAAAAACCCCAAACACGACTCCTTTTCGAAACCCTGTGCAAAGCAGATGAGATCTTTTGAAAACAGGCTGATCTTCTGGATCCACTGATGCACTGGATCGGCTTGTCAGGCTAGGACTTAAGTCTGTGCACAGATTTTGTGCCATTTGGAACCTGATACAGTTAGTGAATGCAATTCCTCTACTGCATGTGCAGTTGTGCCAGGAGTTACCCTGTTATGTGGTCACTTTGGTAGAAAGTCCTGTAATAACAAGATGTCAAAATTCAGAACACTCTTCAAAGAAACAGAACAATTAGAATTTGAGCTTTTTGGGGGCTAGAAATACATATAGTTTGCAAATCAGAGAACCCATAATTTCTTGAAAATACCTATTGAAATAGTTTTTTAAAAACCAACTAAACATTCTTGCTGTTGCATTTGCAGTCCAAAAATCCATCTGTCCAAGTTTTTTAAACTGCCAGGCACCATGAGGTTTGCTGAGTGCCATCCACACAAAACCTATAGCAATTGCAACCCTCTGTCAGTGCATGGTAACCAAAGAGTAAAATTAACTGGTGATGATCAAAACAAAATGAAGTCCACCAATCTGTAATATTTTCATTGTCCAATTACTAAGTCATGAAATTGCAACTGCACGGTGAGAAAGAACTAAATCTGATTTTAAAAACATAAATTCCCTACTGATACTTCATATTGTTGACAGTGGTTTAGATGAAAGAATTTGAGGGGAGTTCTTTCTTTCGAGCATATATGTGTTTTTTTAATAAAATTATTTCTTTTCTATTTTCTCCCTTAAAAAAACAAATATCCAACCCTTCCTACATATATTAATAGAATACAAATTGACACACAAACTTTGACTCTCTCTGAAATAGAATTATTGTTGAATGCAACTGTAAAAGAAGATAATGGGCAAAACAAGTTTTTTACTAATTATGTGCCTGTACCTGCATGGAGTATTTGCTCAACTCATTTCAAAGCTAGACTTATGTGCCAAGTGATCTGCTTTTATATGCATTTTTGTCTCAACCCCAGATTAAAAAAAAAATCTCTGCTCGGAGTGAATTGTGAATTAAGATGACAAGAAATGCTCTGATAGATTTGGCAACATTCTTCCCAGGGACTCAGGAGTTAGCAATGAAAGTCCAGGTGTCCAATGCCTGCTCTTCACATCTGCCTGTCCCCCAGCAGAGTTTTTCAGGGATTGCTTTTTGCTGCAACTGGTGGACATGGATACGGGAATGACACACTGCCACAGCAAAAGGGGAGTGCTCAGGCACTCAAAGTGTGGCAGCATCCTCGTGGCCACTGTAAGCCCAGCACAAAGAGGCAAACAAAACCCTCTGTGTCCTGGTTAGAAAAGGCAGCCCAAGTCACAGACCTCAACAGCCACCAGCACCAGGAGGAGCAGATCAAATGCTTTGGGGTCGGAGGTGCACATTTCATGTGCCAACAGGCAGGAAGATGATGCTCCCCAAAACAGCCCAGAATTTGACAGAAAACTGATTTTTTTTTCTGTAGAAATCCGTGCAACCTGGACTATTAAGGGACAAGTTAAATAAACCTTTCAAGGGCACGCTGTAGAAGTTCCTTTTTCAGCAACCAACCTTTGTGGAAATCCCACACCAAGCCCCATCTATCTTGATAATGCAGAGTATCTACAGCTGAAAGCAGTTTAACAACTGCAAAACAACTGGTTGCTGAAGGGGAAAAAAACTGTAATAAAAATAAAGGAGGCTTTAGGGAACAGCAATCATTTTCAAACATTGTAATAGTTAAACCATTTTAACCTTACATCCATTACTTGCAAACAAATGTGACATTATGAATCAATTGCAGTTATGTTGTTAATAGACTTTATTAATACCAAGGAAAAATAATATACAGAGTATCCTCAATGGATGTATAACTACCCTGTCAAATGGAGTTTCCTGATATTTTAAATGAATGGTGGGGTTTATTTTGGCAGCAGCATCACATAACTAATGCTTCATATTACACACAAAAATGATTTTGGTGCCATTCCTTAAATGAAATGTTTCATTTCAATAAAAGCTTGTAATTGTAACACTTAAATGCTATCATTAATAGCAAAAAGAAAGTTCTCCCAGAAACATTAAAGAGTGAACTTCCCCGCTCTTTCCTCTATTACAGCCAATGTCTTTTTATTGTCCTTTTTCATCTTTATTTTACTTTATCTGCCAAACTACTTTGCATTTCAAGACATTTCCACTCACCTTGAGTTCTTGGTTCAAAAAGAAACAATAAAGTTTAATCTTTTCACTTGACAATGATGTATGGGTCTGCTGAAAAACACTTTTCAGGTATTATCATTAAAAAGTCTCTCTTTTTTTAGTTTCTCTTCAACTCTTAATACACAGAGAAATACAAGATGTCACACACACGAGAGCTTTTATCAAAGCTCCTAATAATACCACTTAATTAGAAACCAAAGCTCACTAATGTTCCTTCTGAGAGCTCCTCAGAATAGTCTTTCTCTGGCTTTAGTCATTTCTCTGCAGCTAAACATTGTCTAATGACTTTATTAGTGATTTCAAAGGCTAGCAAAGGCTACCACTCCACTCTTTTCTTCCCAGATTACATCTTTTCGGTCAGGGAATTTGCTGAGCTCAACCATCACACAACTGGTTTGAATTAGGATTTTTTTCCCCCTCTCTTGCAGTTAGCTACTTATTAGCATTTGTCAAAACAAAGGGAAAATGCAGCCTCTGAATGTTTAATATTGTTCAGCATTCTCTGAGAAACACAGTCAGACAGTGAAAATACACCAATTGTTCCCTTCCCTGGAACGTACAGTACTGCTGAAACCCCACTGGGGTTACTTAAACTAAATGCATTAACTTAATCAGACTGATCACACAACAGTGTTAAAGTTATTTAAGTTTTTGTATTTTCATAAAAGCTTTGGAAAGAATTTTTTAAATGTATGATTTGTTATGCAGGAGCCATTCATGAGCCCGCCAGCCAATGCAAACATACTGCCTCACCAAATAAATGAAAACTGCTTGACTGATAATAAAAAAGGTTTGGGTGGTATTTTTTTCCCCTAAGAAAACTGGCACAGAAATGTATAATGTAACCAATTCCTTTTCCATATATTTACCAAATCTGGGGACATCTATTAACAAGAAAGAAAATGCCATTTCAAGTGAAGGCTCTCAAACTTACATCCAACTGCACAAAACTAAAATACTCAAAGGATGAGAGCTTGGTTTCTCAAGTGGAATGATTTCCCTAAGAACATAAAGAGGACTGCACTCATGCAGTCCTTATGCTAAAAGTCACTGCTTTATCCCAAATTAAAAGGAAAAGTCAGATGCTGAAGAAGAAAGAGGGACTGTGGAAGGAGATATGTTAATTATATTAAAAAGAAGATTTTGTTTTTACAGCCCCTCAAATGTGAGCTGTGGATCTATCATTTCAGCAGAATGATACATTCCATTCTGCACAGCACTGGAGCTGAACTCCCTCTCTCTCACTCATTTACTATTCAGAAACACTTAAGAAATTATTACCACATGTCCAGGAGTCACTCATGATGATGACCACTAATGCCATTCCTCTTGTTACAGTATTAACTAAAAATATACCGCTGTTGTCTTTGATTAGCACGAGCAAAGCTAAGAACAAAGACATACCACTGACATAATGACAGTTTTATGGCTCCCGTCTGAAAAAAACTGTGCTCATTAGCATTCAAAATATAAAACACTCTCTTCAATACTTCAGTGTAAAACAACATAATCTTCTTTTTGCCGAGAAACCTCAAAACCACTGACAAGTTACTTATTTCCTGCAACACACATCTGGGGTACTTGATAAATATGGAAATTAAAATATCAGGTAATCAGGGCCAAAGAAATATTCCTCCTGCAGTCTCAGGACAAACCCTTTCTTCTGCACCAACTGTCTTCCCAAAACAACTCACAGGAACATAATCAAGTTGCAAAGCATCTACAAGTGTCTCCACCAGAGGAACCAACCCAGGAACTTAAACCCACCAGACCCACCTGGAAACAGATCAGCCTTTTGGCTTCTTAATGTGCATTACAAAAGAGGACACTTTCAGTTTACTTCTCCCCTCCTTTCCCTCCTCTGGAAGAAGAAGCCTTAAAGATTTCCCACCAGCTCCCTCTGAAGTCCAGATCAATAACCCCTTTATAAAATGTTTCCTTTAAGCATGACAGAAGCTGTTATTTATTTGCTTTAAAGTGTTTAAGTTAATGAGGTATGAGCACATCTGCAATAACTAAAAATAACACGCACCTCATTGATATTAATTAGCTGACTGGACTTCCATCCAGAGATACTTAGCTCCCTTCTTTATTTCTTTGCTCTGTGAAGAGATGGACCAGAAGGGTGGGAAGATCATATTTCAGAGTCGAGGGCCTGTAGCCAAGAATACTCAATTTCTGGTCCCCAGATGTTGCTACGCAGGGAGCCCCATCCCCTTGCTGCCACACGCAGACATCTCCCACAGTTGTCCTGGGGAGCTATGTGCATGCAACAGCAAAGCTCAGCACAGCCTGGAGTCTGCTGGTGAGAACATCGGCATGAGTGTAGCACCATCGTGGTGCCACAGTGAGTGGCTCATCACAGAACCTGCACAGGGGGATCAAAACAAACATAGTGGGTTGCATAAAATAAACAGAAAGAGAAGGCAGCCACCAAAAAAGAGATTTTACATGTTCCTCACAGATAATGCCAACAGATGTAAGCCTCATCTTGCACTTGTCTGGGTTTGCAAATTGAAGACGTATCATGTGCAAAACCTCTGTGAAACGGCCTGATGCTTGAATAAAGTAGTGTTGCACTTGACCTCTCCTGCCAGTCCCAACAGAGAGGCAATCAGTCATTTTAGATAAAATCACTACTGCCAGTGAAGAAAGCCAAAATTTCTTCAACCACTTGTGTGTTCTGCCTACAAGTGAAAGAAGTTAGCAGACAGTGTGCTAACTGCTACCCTCAATAAACCATACAAAACCAAAACCACTTTATGAATTAATTTGTAGGTGTGAGAAGCTGGGAGAGGACTGGTGAGTTGGTGTGGCAGTGATGGTGGCAGTAGGGAAAGTGCTTCCTATATGAGTACTGTACCTTGGGAGTCCTGTTCTCTGAGCTTCTAGGGAAAAAATAGGATTATGGAGTTCCTGGTCCTTTTGGGGCAGGAAAGGCTGTTTCTGCAAAAATCTATTGGGAATGCCATGTGAATGCAGACTGCAGAGCAAAGATTTTAATAACCTCTTTTGGCTCATCAGGTAGGTAGTGAGCAGGACAGCTGCTGGAGAGAGATAGGAGAATGGGAGGGGAAACAATTCTGAGTATGAGGATTCAGAGAGGCTTTTCTTACCAGAAAGGTGACAAACAGAAAGAAAGCCAGACTGTGGGAAGCAAAGCAGAGTCATCAACCTGCTCCAGCAGGGCTGCTTTAGGTCTCATCATGAGACTAAAAAGAGCATGACTGCTCCAAAACACCTTCAGAAGAGCATCAGCCACCCTTTGGAGCCCGTGTTTCCACAGGGTGCAAACAGTAGGTATCCATCAGACAAGAAAGCAGAAAAGGGCTGGGGTGTTGTTCTGACAAGCAGGCTGCCCAGAGCCTGCTGCTCTGCTTCTTTCTGTGGCAGGAGTGAGCTTGTTTGAGGCTATATCCACAAGAATTTTAAAAATAATACTCTGCTTATGAATAAAGCCAGTGAGGAGTCCACAGTCAGAGGAATCAATAACCTAATTAGTAATTAGTGCTAATTAGAGATTTATTAGTTCAAGCTACTCATAAATGTTCAAATAACGCAAAGCCACACATGAGAATACCAATACAGCATTTAGTTAAAACAAAATACCATGTGTACTGCTCCCCAGGATTTGAGCTTTCATTACCACAGGCTCCAGTCTTTCTTCCAAACAGAAAAGACACTAATGAATGGTATACAGATTGTGTGTGAGCAGAACATCAGTTTTTATTCAGCAAGATGAGAGAGACTTAAACCAGAATTAAAGATAAATTACATGCGAGGGATCAAGTTTTGCTCTCATTTACACTGATGTAAATCTGGAGTTGCTCTGTTAACTTCAGTTGTGTTGATTTCGATGATTGCATATTTATATTAATGATACTGAGCAAATACTAAAAGCAGTGGGGGAAAAAAAAGACTAGCATTTTTTTCTTTAGTAGACTCTAAGTGTCGTCTGCTGCCTGGAATTTAACAGAGATCAGTAACTGAATTTTTGTAGTTGAAATGTTTGCATATGTCAGTTTTAATGAGTCCAACAACTTGGGTTTGAATGTACAGAGCCATTTAAAAAGTGTCGATTCAGTGTACAGACACATTATCTTATATATCCAATTTTGCTAGAAAATGGTTACACTTTTAGACACCCATAATCTTCTGCACCTTGTATATTGGAGCATCTGTGGAGGCAGCAATGACCGTTCTTTGAAAAGACAGCTTCTGAAAAAACATCGCCATTAAAAAACCAAACAAAAAAACCCCAAGAAAGACAAATAAAGGAAACATGGTTAGAAATAAGACATCTCAGAAGAAATCAGCAGATTCAAATAAATTCCAAAAGAAACAAAAGTAAACCCAGGAAGATCAAAACAGACAAGTCAATACACTGAAGTCTTCAATCAAATCAAGGAGTTTAATACTGACGCTGGCACACAGAGGGATGCTGTTGACACTGGATGGGATCCTGGGCTTGCAGACAGGGTAGGAGGGACACCATGCCCTTTGTTGCAGCTTCCCAACTCCAGCAGAGATGGAGCTGCTGGCAGGGAGGGTCTCTACCCTACACATGCTGTGCTGCACTGATCTGCCCATGCAGATGTCTCAGCTGCTCTCATGCAGACCAGATGTCCCCAGGTGCTACACGCTGCCAGATTAATCCCCCCAGGAAGATCACCTGGCACTTCTGTGGGCAGTGCTCCTCTGGGAAATCGATGTGGGAGTGTGCTTGAGAAGCTGGGATGCTGCTGGTTCCATGGTCACATGAGGTTGGGCGTGTTTAAATAAGATCCCACAGAGACACAGGTTTTTCCCTGTCTCTGGCACATGATTTCACTAGCTGCAGTTGTTTGCACGTATGCTTTCCACATGGTTCAAGCTCTCCCAGGGAGACTTTATCTCGAGGAGACACCATGGGGGTTGAATCAGCATCTGAGCTACCTGCTGTGTTCTTAGCCATCCAGCAAAATTCTGTCTGCAAACAGTAGGAAACAACAGCTCTCATATCTTGTAAACCCACTTCTCTTCCATTTTCAGTCATACAGATCACTCCTAATTGGTGTCCCTCCACCAAACCAGCAGCTGCTTACCAGCACTGTTAGGATACTACATTGAGAAGAAGCTAATGATCCTCAGTGCCATGATGCACCTGAAATATGGAGGAAAAGCAGACCCACAGTCATCAGGGTGTTGAAGTACAGATTTGGGGACCCCCCAAGCACTGTTCTGGCAAGAAGAAGCATCATCCTTCCATCTGCTCAGCCCAGCTAGGAGGCTCAAGCAGCTTTCCCCCTTTGCCTCAGTCACTGCAGAAAGAGTTGCCATCCGGGAATGTGCCCTTCCCAGCACCCCTCTGCCCTAAGCAGCACCTCACAGGCAGCAGCAGACAACATGCACCTCTGGCCTGGGCTGCCAGCAGATACTGCAGACCATGCCCCCTGCCTGTGGCCTCTCCCTCCTCTGCAAAAAAATCTCCCACAAGCTAGGTTCCACCCACAGGCCACCAGGAGAGCCCAGATTTTTGCAGAGTATCTAGATACCTAACCATAGACAGATTGTGGGATTGCTGGTATGAGATTTTCCTGTGACTTTAGTGGCTAGATATTTTTGAAACCCCCACTAGGTCAGCCTCCTGAGGCTAGAAGATATCTTTAAAACCCTGTCCCATATGACTAGCAGCTGTACAAGAAACATCAGCAAATATTGTGGAGCTCATCCATGATGAATATAGCTCACTTTGGAAATCATTGAAGTTGGTGTCCTTGTAAACACTTAGAGGGAATAAATCTGCTGTCACTAATATTCCAGCTTGCCACTCAGCTTGTTTCATTATTCTCTGTATAGAGTTATGCATAAGATTTGGGATGTATAGCTTTTAGCAATCTGCTTTTTTTATGCTCTGATCTACTCTTGTGCTTAGATACCACAGCAACGGGCTACTTAAACAGAATAGCTTCAATTCTTTGTTCTCTTGAATCCTTTCTCCATATATAATGCAATTAACTGTGCTGTTAAGGCAGTCCAGATGGGCACTGTGCTATCCTCAGATACATCCGAATATCAACATGTTGATGATAGCATAATGCTTCATTTGGTTTGGTTTTTTTTTTCAAAATTTCCTACTAACAGCAGCTTTTGAACTTAAAAAGACTAAAATAGAAAAAGAAAAACAACTCTTACTTACAGAAACTGCAGTTATATGAAGGATTTGATCAAAATGTAGACACGGAAATAGAAGTACAGCTTCTATTTGCCTCCTTTTCTGGTCAGTCCACAGGAGATGTGAGGTCTACTGTTCTCAGGTCCATGGGCAAGAATATTGCCCGAAGCCATGGATGATTTTGACTTCCAGCAGAAGAGAATGCTAACTTATTAGATAAATGTTGGCTGGATTCATTGCCTTCTTTGTATGAGGAAGGACTTTGGCATCTTATATCTGAATGAAAATTGTTCTTTTCCTAAAGTTTTCTTTTATTCACATGTGAACTGTTGACTATGTGATATTCTTATAGAATTTTAATTCTTTTTTGATTGTGGAAATACAGTGTCCTTTGCGGTAGGAGACAGTTCCTACCTAAAAACCCATATAATCTACATACATGAGACAATAGAAATCACTAAGTGTGGCTGAACTACAATCAAGGCTTAACCCAGTGCTGAACTTCCATTTCCTGCTTCTCCCCATGTTTGAGCAAGGGGAACATCACTTTGAATGTGATTCAGGTCAAATTTAGCAATTCAGCTCAAGTAGACACCTTTCCTAGAGCAGCTGAACACTAAGGGCTCCACGGATGGCACTGACAGGAGCTCTCTCAGATAGTTTCCCAGCCAAGGAAACACACAGGGAGCTAAATAAAGCACACCACAGCATCATGCCTCTGCAGAAAGCACCAAGGGAACCCAGACTGCCCTGGGCATGAGAACCAGAGCCTTTCTCTGGTGCATCTAGCAAAGGCCATGGACATACAGGAGAGGGAGGTAATTTAGAGCAGAATTGTGATTTAAGCAGACTGAATTCTGCTGAAATACCCTAGCTCTCTATCCTGCATTGCAGAGAAAGAGATCCCCCAAATTAGATGGTGTCAATACCTCTTAATGGACAATTTTCACTTGTTTTTTTCTTGTAAGTACTGCCAATTCCTACAGGACTGCAGGCAAATTCCTATTTTCCCTGTCTTTGCCCATGTTGCACTGGAAATGGGAACAATCCAACAGTGGCTTAGCTCCCTCTGAAAGAGAAGGTAGTCACAAATTTAATCCTCAGTGTTATTATTCCGTTATATTTTTGCTATCTGGCTGCTCTTGGTGACTGGTGGCTGTGCCCTCTTGCCTTCTCCTACCTTCCTGAAGAAGCCCAGAAGATAAGGAGCTAATGTGCATTTCCCAAAAACCAACAGCCAGATACCCATGGAGCCAACGAAAGACTGCTGGTAAGAACATGCTGTACATCAGGCAAGAATGATTAGGTTTTGGCTGGAGAAGGGAAGCACTTTTCTGGGACAAATACCCTCGTTCTGGCTCATGGATGTAAGAACAATTCAGAACAGCATAAGGGCAGGAATGAGATTAAGGGGCAGATGTACTGTCAGGAAGGGAGCAAGACAACCAAAGCCTTCTGAACCCTCCTCCAGAAATGCCTAGAGGAAAAAAAATGTGCATGATAACTAATTTGCATCAAAAGCAAGAAACTTAGCCCCAGTATGGGTAAATTTATCTATAAAAGGTACCCCCACAAAGCCCAGCTTTGCCAGGGCCCTTGACACCCCAACAGCTGGATTGAAACCAGGGCTGGGGATCTTCCTTCCTTCCTTCCTTCCTTCCTTCCTTCCTTCCTTCCTTCCT